>OZ036016.1:5050713-5080713 GCA_964035015.1 Corallium rubrum
GGTGTTGATTTTGCAGAAGGAAGAAAACCGGAGAACCCAGTAAAAAACCCTCGAGGCACAGGAGAGAACCAACAACTTTCACCCATCTGAGTACTAATCCCATCCGACCGGGCTTAACTTCAGTGATGAGAAGCAGGCAAGCAGCATGCTAAGGGTGGCACAAGCTGTTAGCTGTCATACAATATATTTCTCCAGTTGACAATTTATTATATAATGGAGCCAATGTTGTCTATCTCAAGCAATGCTTACCATCTTTCTGAAGCCACAGCTATCTTTCCCATTACAAGTAAACAACCAAATTCACTGTTCACAGCCTCAACAAATGCATCAAGATATTCCTAAAAATAATAAAAATGTCAATGATACTGTTTAAATTATGAATTGGTTTCCATTATTTCAAGTACTAGTATCAATAATATAGTATTCTAGTTCATTATAAAGTATTTAAAAATTTGCATATAATTACTGATATTTTATTAACCCTTTATCGCCCAGTGGCCACTCCATTGACAAGTAAAATCATCTCGTGTTAGCCAGAGTAAAATACTAAAGACATTGTTAGGTGATAAAGGGTTAACCGAGATAGTCTATTAACCCTTTATTGCCCAGTGGCCACTCCATTGATGAGTAAAATCATCTGGTGTCAGCCAGAGTAAAATAATAAAGACATTGTTGGGTGATAAAGGGCTAATTATTGAAATTTTTACCTACATATACCGTACCTGTAATACTGACACATCAAGACAAATGATTACATCAACTGCTTGAGTTAGATAACCACAAAGATCACTACCTTCTAGAATACGATCCACTAGATTGTAGCAAACCTACGAAAATTATAATTTATATATATATATATATATATATATATATATATATATATATATATTATCAAAATACAAGATATGTATATAGACAGACAGACAGACAGACAGACAGACAGACAGACAGACAGACAGACAGACAGACAGACAGACAGACAGACAGACAGACAGACAGACAGACAGACAGACAGATAGATATATATATCTATATATATATATATATCTATATATTCACTTCGGTGTTGTTGAGCACTCTGTGAAGTTGCCGTGGGTACCTATTAGCGATAATGCAACGCTCACTACCCTTGTGGAAGTTTGAGCACTCTGGGCCCATGCGCACTTCACGCTATCTGAATGTACTTCACCAATGCTGTCCCACATGCAGTTGTCACTGACGATCGCATGAAATTCATTCAGATTGTTCCAAGCTACACTGATGAGCTGTAGTACAGCAAAACACGTGTCTGTAGATTGAACTATATATATATATATATATATATATATATATATATATATATATATATATATGTTCACTAATCACTGATAATATATTTACCCTCAAATCTCTTTTTAGTTTTTCAATATTTTGTGCAGCAATAACACCATCAATCCCTACATGAAATACCTAAAATCAAAAATATTTTTTATTAATAACATATAACAATACTGTTTTGCCTTAAACATACTATTATTACCATTTTTTTCATACTGGTATTATATAATTGTAACTCACCAAAACATTGAATATGAGATCTAATAAACTGACTGCATGGATATCACTTGAGTCATCATTTGAAACAACCAGAATAAGTACAATACTGCAAAGAAATTGAAAGCAAGAGGATATCCTCTCATCCTATATTTTATCTCATCCCATCTCATCCCACCCACCTAACCTCACCCCACCCCAATACACCCCACCTCACCTTAGTAACATCACCTCATCTCACCCCACCTAACCTCACCCCACCCCATCCCACCTCACCCCATCCCACTTCACTTCACCTCACCTCACCTTTTCTCACCTCTCTTCACCCCACCCCCACCTCATCTCACCTCACCTCATCCACCCATCCTACATCATCCCATCCCACCCTACCTCACCTCATTCCACCCCCGCATATCCCCATCCCACCCTACCTCATCCCATCCCACCCCATCCTACCTCATCCCATCCCACCCTATCCTACCTCATCCCATCCCACCCTATCCTACCTCATCCCATCCCACCCTATCCTACCTCATCCCACCCCATCCCATCCCATCCTACCTCATCTCATCCCATCCCACCCCATTCTACCTCATTCCACCCTACCTCACCTCATCCCACCTCCCATCCCATCCCACCCCACCCCATCCACCTCATTCCACCCCATCCCACCTCATCCTATTCAACCGCATTCTACCCTATTCCACCTCAGCTCATTCTATCCCATTCCACCTCATCTCACCCCATCCCATCCCATCTCACCCCACCCCACCTCACCCCCAGTTTGTTTCAAAGCCCACCACAATATAAAATGACCATACCTATCATGAAACATTTTCCAAACAATTTTGGCATCTCCTTGTGTGATTGTATTGACAAGTCTAACATTCTGATTCCTGGCAAACATATGTACTCCATTTAGCGAGCCAAGAACTGGGAAAGGCAACTAAAATCACACACAAAAACAACTAGTGCGTTAAAATAAAGAGTAGAGCAAGTTTTTTCAATTTTTTTTAAAAGGAAAACATTAAATATTGCGTCCTAAGTAACACCATTTACCAGAATAGCGAAATGGTTCGTCGGTCTGACTCAGTCAACTGTTCATTTTAAGGGCGTAAAAAGGCATTGAACTTCGCAATAAAAAGTACATCTGTGTCTTTCTAATATTTTCAAAATATTCAAAACAAAATACCTGTGGAAGGTCTCCTTTTGTTCGAGTAAATAACGGAATCCCACCTTCCGCTGTCAATGCAACCAAATACGCCGCCATGTTGGATTGACTCCATGCGCATGCGTCTATCTTCTTCAGGAAATCTGTGAACTGCCAAGACAAAATTAGAATACTGTAATGTTGCAAATTAGTTTACAAATCCCGAGGCCCGAGTAAGACGCAACTAGATGTCCAAGATTGTGGGACACTCGCGTAAAACGCCCAGGTTAAGGTCTCTGACGGGGGGGGGCTAAAAGGGAGATTCAAGGGCGTGCTCCCCCAGGAGAATTTCGCAATTTAAACGTCAAAAATTGCGTCTTTCGTTGTCAGCAGGAAACATCACACTAGCAACACGCAAACCAAAGCATCGAAAATGAAACGAAATTGGCGCACTCGCCTGTTCTTTGCAAGATAAAGCGCTTCACCATCCATCTCTCCCTGTAATTCCTCCCTTCCTCCAGTTCCTTCCTTCCTTCAGTTCATTCATTCATTCATTCATTCATTCATTCATTCATTCATTCATTCATTCATTCATTCATTCATTCATTGCTTGCTTGCTTGCTTGCTTGCTTGCTTGCTTACTTGCTTGCTTGCTTTAATGCTTCCTTCCTTGCCATGACGAGGTCGAATGAACAAATTTATCAACCTGTCACAACCTGTCTAGACCAAGCACAGTCAGTAGACCAAGCTAAACAAGGCCTCTAATTACAAGTCCCGCTATAAGGTTCTTGGTAGTCCTACCGCCTTCTAAAACTGGAATGTGTAAATTAGGACTCCGCATGAATCACTCCTTCAACCTTCTTCAACTATAGATCCAGTTTGAATCCCATGGATAAAAACTTAAAGAGTTTCAGAGCACAATTATCATTATAAAGACAAGCTGTATACATGAACTACGTTGAATGATCTAGGCCGCATTTGGATACATTGACAGATTCAATGTATACCCAAAACAGAGCTATTAACGCTCGTCTGATTAGACTTACCCCATCCATTCAAAAGACTTATTCAGTTTATTGTCCTTAATTTTTTTAATGTTTCTCTTCAGAGTTTGGCAGTGTAATACGAGAGGTAGTTTTGAAATAAACCAGAGGTCCTTATCATATTTCAATTGCTGCATCAAATTGCACGAAATTCGGGCAGAGAAAATTCTTCGTGTTTTTAGAATAAACAATACGTGGGCCACATGGCGTGACATTGGTTTCGAGATTTGCTTCTGAAACAAAAAGTCATAATCTATTGTATTACATTGTATTCCATTCTATTCCATTCCATTGTATTCCATTCCATTGCATTCTATTCCATTGCATTCTATTCCATTCTATTCTATTCCATTGCATTCTATTCCATTCTATTCTATTCTATTGCATTCTATTCCATTCTATTCTATTCCATTGCATTCTATTCCATTCTATTCTATTCCATTGCATTCTATTCTAATTGCATTCTATTCTATTGCATTCTATTCTATTGCATTCTATTCTATTGCATTCTATTCTATTTTATTCTATTTTATTCTATTCTATTCTATTCTATTCTATTCTATTCTATTCTATTCTATTCTATTCTATTCTATTCTATTCTATTCTATTCTATTCTATTCTATTCTATTATATTTTAATTCTATTGTGTTCCATTGCATTCTACTTCATGCTATTGTACGGCATGCAACAAAAACTGAGCGAAAAAACACCAAAACTGAAAACCAAACAGCAAAATAATTACTAAATTTTAATAACATCAAAATATAAATGTAGAAAATTTCTGAGATTTCGCTTGCTTTGACCATAAATCAGTTCAAAAAAACTAATTCCCTACCTACCTACTTACCTACCGTACAGATGTCTTACAAAAGCAATAATTCTTAAGGTGGGGAAATTCAGCGCTTATACATTTTGATTCGTCGCTATTCTTATGAACTCTCGTAATATCAGTGTTTATTGTAAAATGATTTTTATAATACCTAGCGTTCACTACATAGACAGCGTTATTGGGGGACGTTATAAACTGTATTTGATAGCGGCAAAAATATGTTTGTGGGGGGTTATTACTTGGACTGAACCGGGGGGTGTAGCTAAGGTCTACATGAATAAAACGCAAGACTTGATCATTAGGACGTTCCAATAACGAGTGAGTAACGCTTTTCAAGGACAGCGCGTCGCATTTTTTAGCAGTTTTGCTATTACTGGAGAATAAGTAATTGATATATTCGACTGCGGCAAGCGCTGCATTCTGCACGTGACTGTGCTTGGTATCTACCGCGGACCATCGAAGACAAGGACACCAAAATTCAGGGACATGCGCGCCCTTGCAAGTACGCGTAATGGGAACCTCTGTGAACAAACTTTGGCCGTGTCTCACGTCCGTAGGGCGGTCTGGATACGAAAGCATGTGACGAAACGTCGCGTAGACATCGTACCACGTCGTTAACCGATCGGTGTTGGTTCGTAGGTTAGCGACAAGCTTCGGATAGCGGGCTAAAAACCAGGGCGGGAAACTCATCGAAAGAAATGGAAGTCTCTCCTCGAGTTTACCTTGAATGGTCCCACGCACACTGCCCCATCGTACGCCATGATCACCCATCACTATTAGCAACGTGTTGTTTAAAAAACCACTGGCTTTTAGCCCCTGGAGTAAAGCAAAGAAATCCCGTTGAAATTTCGCCACGCGATTCAAATCATGATGAGAGTAACCAACTGAAAAAAACAACAAACAACACACGGTTATTGTTCCGAATAGTACTGAGAGAGAAAGAGAAAGAAAAAGAAAAAGAGGGAGGGTCAGACAGACAGAGACGGACGGACAGACAGACAGACAGAGACGGACAGACAGACAGACAGACAGACAGACAGACAGACAGACAGACAGACAGACAGACAGACAGACAGACAGACAGACAGACAGACAGACAGACAGACAGACAGACAGACAGACAGACAGACAGACAGACAGACAGACAGACAGACAGACAGACAGACAGACAGACAGACAGACAGACAGACAGACAGACAGACAGACAGACAGACAGACAGACACACACACACACACACACACACACACACACACACACACAGACACAGACAGACAGACAGACAGACAGACAGACAGACAGACAGACAGACAGACAGACAGACAGACAGACAGACAGACAGACAGACAGACAGACACAGAGACAGACAGACACAGAGACAGACAGACACAGAGACAGATGGACGGACGGACGGGCAGACGGGCGGGCGGGCGGGCGGACGGGCGGACGGACGGACGGACGGACGGACGGACGGACGGACGGACGGACGGACGGACGGACGGACGGACGGACGGACGGACGGACGGACAGACAGACAGACAGACAGACAGACAGACAGACAGACAGACAGACAGACAGCGCTCATGAGTAACAAAGCAAAGTAAAGGATGAGTGAAAACAGGAAGTGTCAAACGCCTAAGCTCGGGTCCATAAGCACAACTCACCAGCAAAAGATACAAAAAATTTCAGTTTGTCAGGAAGCACTTCAAACAAGCTTCGTACGTAGTCGTATTGATACTGGTTAACATTCTTGGCCCCGACGCACTGATCCGCACCTTTCATCAACGATTTCATTTTCCTGAAGAACGGCAATGGATAAAAATCTGTCGGTGGACTCTGAAAACCTTTGAGCCTCCAATTGAATGGACCAAAATGAGTTCCATCTTCACTGTAGCCTGTTATGTAGCCGTGTTCTAGAGGAAATAACACGAAAGTTGATACAGTTCTCAAACAATATTAAAATTAAATTCAAAATGAAAGTCTAATCTCATTTGGAACATGAAAAACATTTATATACTTTGTTCAAAAGTGTCCTCAGAAATGCCGTTTTAGAGACCCAAAGTTCAAATCGTTTTCGGGGAAGCATGGCCCTCTCCTACATTTGTGTCGTCACTTTGTGGTAAAAACAACCTCCTTTCAAAAGTCCTGGTTGCACCCTTGATATACCTTTGAGTTGGTTGTATATCCACGGCCAGCCATCGACTGTGCGAGAGTTTGCTCGATCAGGTCTCGCTTCGTAAAGTTCTTCAAAGAACTTCAACCCAGTCAGCATTGGAGCCATCTGTTCGACTGTCCCATCACCTGTACTTGAATGACCATTGAACATAAACGCACTCAGTTCATCTCGGAGGAACTCGTAAACCTTCGGAAGCTTCCGTTGGGCGCCTGCATGCGATACAGAGTCCATACCCATGACCAAGATATTCATAGGGATTCCCGGAGACTTTTTCGCCTCGCGTTTTAACACGTTCTCACGTGGATTGACGTGAACAAAGTGTTCTTTTGCGTGGTTGCCGTTCTTTAGCAGGAAATCAACCTCGATGAGTTCGTCAGCAATTTTCCTACCAGGTGAAACTGAGATACGTTGACCCATGGCGTAACTCGTTTCACCATTTCGCTTGATTGCTTGGTACGTCGCTGATACAACGTCAGGATCTGCTCAAAGGAACGAAAAGCAAATTAATGCCAAGTAAAGAAATATAATATTAAAAACAAAACGCAAGAGATTTTTAATATCGTAAACTAAGTTAATGTATTTTGTCTACGTTTTCGTTACTTCAGAGTTACCTGTGCGTTTCCAAAAAACTATCAGTGTGCACACAAATAGCTATCCGCGCGCACTCGAATAGCTATTTGCGCGCACTCGAATGGTTATCTGCGCGAACTCGAATAGCTATCTGCAGCTATCTGCGCGCACTCGAATAACTATCTGCGCACACACAAATAGCTATCTGCGCGTACTCAATAGCTATCTACGCGCACTTGAATAACTATCTGCGCGCACTCGAATAGCTATCTGCGCGCACTCAATAACTATCTGCGCGCACTCGAATAACTACCGGCACGCACTCGAATAACTATCTGCGCGAGCTCGAATACCTATCTGCGCGCACCCGTTGATAAAACTCGCAGTCGGTAAAACACCACGAGGTTCGTAAAACACTCCTGCTCGTTTATTAAACAGTACTTCACCACTTGCCTGTAAATTCTAAAATCCCATTAACCAGTTGCGCATACTGTCTACCAGAACACTGTGGATCAGCAGTTCTTGAGATGTATTTCATAATCGATGGATGCATGGGATCCATAAACGCAATTTGACAACCAACATTCGACGGCAACGGCGCAACGTCCGCCTTAATGATAGACGCACATTGTTGCTAGAAAATTTCAAAGAAAAAAAAAAAATATATATATATATATTTTATATATTATATATATATATATTCCTTCACCCTAAATCCTTAGAACATGCTGTGTAATCGAGTGAAATGCCCAATATCATTTATTATATACCCAATTCTCTCCTGGCATTACCACCTTATTATATATACAGAACTCGCGATCGAGCTCTCGGCAACGGCCTCCGTGGCTCAGTGGTCAGAGCATTGCACTAGAATCGCAAGGTCGTGGGTTCAATTCCTGCCGGAGGGCCTGTGTAGTTGCATTTTTCGCAACTGCTCCCGGTTTGGTCTTTAAATGTATATATTCTACACTCGAATTTTCCTTCACCCTAAATCCTTAGAACATGCTGTGTAATCGAGTGAAATGCCCAATATCATTTATTATATACCCAATTCTCTCCTGGCATTACCACCTTATTATATATACAGAACTCGCGATCGAGCTCTCGGCAACGGCCTCCGTGGCTCAGTGGTCAGAGCATTGCACTAGAATCGCAAGGTCGTGGGTTCAATTCCTGCCGGAGGGCCTGTGTAGTTGCATTTTTCGCAACTGCTCCCGGTTTGGTCTTAAAATGTATATATTCTACACTCGAATTTTCCTTCACCCTAAATCCTTAGAACATGCTGTGTAATCGAGTGAAATGCTCAATATCATTTATTATATATATATATATATATATATATATATATATATATATATATATATATATATATATATAAAAAAAAAAGAAAAGAAATGAACGTTGCTACTCCGAGTTTCACGCGTTAAGCTGTTATTACTATATATATATATATATATATATATATATATATATATATATATATATATATATCAGTCATTATAAAATGTTAATACTCCTAAAACTATTAGCTTTATAGACAAGACGCGAACTGACAACCTTCCGAATACTAGCCTAATTTTAGAAAACGAAATACAGTGAAACGTTTTAAGTTAAGCCACACTATTTCGAGTAAATCCGATAGAGTAATAATGTACATGTAAAAGTAAAGTGTTGTGTAGGTAAGTGTGTTACAATGTACAGTATACAAAATCTTAAAGCTTGTAAACTGCTGAGATTTTAGAAGACGAAATACGGACGTTTTAAACCAGAGCTCTTCATCTGAATAAGTCGTTTTGATAGAAGTTTGAAACGTTCAAAACTTCCACCGTTTTCTACCTGCAATATTTTTTTATGTATATTATTTTAATTGACACTTTACCTTGGAATCAGAAATACTTTTGCTTGTCCACTCTTTTGGCAATTCAACATTTTGAACAACAGGCCTCTACAGTACAGGAATATAAATTGAAAACGTTATGTATTGTTACTATTTTATTTAAAAAAAAACAAAAACAAAAAACTTCGCCACATTACAAATATTTAACAAAAATTACAGTACAAACAATCAAAACATAACAGGCAGGGTATCCGCAACAGCATTGCCAATTACAGCCGACCTGGATATAAATTCTAAAATCTTAATCAATAACACAGAATATTAAAAACAGAATATTAAAAATAAATAAGTTCAAATTAATAGCAACAAGTTATTCTGTGATCAAGACTATGATCATTTACTGCAGATAGTTTTATTATAAGTTATCTACAAGTCACTATTCACATGTGACAACTTTTTTCAACAACTTTTTTCAACTTGCAACAAAATCATTATTGCGTGACAATGTTTAAGGTGGGTGGTAATACATACAATGCTTTTCAACTTGCAATGCAACAAAGTTGCATTATTGAAAGTTAAAGAAAAATGTTGCCTGTATTACCTCACCATTTCTCACCAAATTCTTTAAAAGTTTTCATGGTGATAATAACATTCAAGATAAGTTTGTGAAACACCACGTTTTAATATTTATTTGCTAAGCTTTCGGTCTGTTGACTCAGGCCTTTATATTGCTCTGATGAAGGCCTGATTCAACAGGCTGAAAGCTTAGCAAATAAATATTAAACGTGGTCAGTGGGGTAATTACCCCAGGGGCTGGGGCAAATAGGGGCCCATAACATTTTATAACATTTTAGTCCAAGAAATTTATTATAAATATTAAATTTAGCATCAAAACAGTTAAATTATAGAAATTTCATCTGTTTTTGTCCTTTTAATATGTTTATAAAGGTGGTATGAGTATGATCATTGTAAATATTTTAGCTTGACTGGCGCTTCTGGTGTACGAATACTCTTAGAATACTCGATATAATGATGGTATTAAAACATTGATTTTTGGAAACTTATTTTGACTATTTAAAAGTAGTATATATATAGCAAATAGATCTAATTTCCACTAACTGTAGTTGGAACTGTAGTTGGAACTGTAGTTGGAACTGTAGTTGGAACTGTAGTTGGAACTGTAGTTGGAACGTGAGTTGGAACAGGATCAGTCTTGCGGTTTGTAATCCTTACAGTTGGAGCATCAGTTTTTGCCACCTTAACAAAAGTTCATTTATTTAATAAAATGGCAAAAATAAAATTAGATTTAAAAAATATAACTGTCAAGCTTCAAAATGAATTTAATTCCTACCAATTTAGTGGTCATAACAGATTTAGTTTTGCTATTTGCAGTTTTTACAGTTGAAGAATCAGTCTTTGCCACCTTAACAAAAGTTCATTTATTTAATAATAAAATGCAAGAAATAGAACTAGATGTAAATAAATATATTAATAACGGTTTTAAATTAAATTTAATTCCTACCAATTTAGTAGTAACTTTAGTCATAACAGAATCAGTTTTGCTACTTGTGGTTTTTACAGTTGAAGTATCAGTCATCAACACCTTAATGAAAGTTCATTTGTTTAATATTAAAATAGCATATTAAAAATATCAAGTAAAGATATCCTTCAGTTCTATTGATTAGTTAAAATATATTTCAAAAACTCATTAATAATTCATGAGGAAAACACAAAATCGTTTTTGAAACCATTCGTAACGAGTGATGCAATGCATAAAGGCGAACAAAAATATAGAACAAAGACTTTAGCTGAGTTTCCAGATGATATTTTGAATGAGTAGGAATAACCGAACCTACCATGACCAGATTAATCGGTTTGGCCAATTAATCGGCCGATAATTGGTCATTTTTTAATAATCGGTAATCGGCCGATTATTAAACTATAATCGGCCATTTGCCGATTATTATCGGGATTTTTATATTTCTGATAAAAAATACTTTAAAATCTGTGTCATCTTCTTTTTGTCAGTTTGGGCACACATACCACAATCAGTGAAATGTACGGAGATATGTAAGACGCAAACTAACCCATTTATACAAACAACTTCACATCTAACATAAGACACAGCTTACATAAGACGCAAACTGACGCATTTATACAGCCAACGTCGCGTCTTACATAAGCCGCGTCTTCCCGTATATAAACGGCCCTATTAAAATCCATGTTGTCAGGGTGTGGTGAATGCACTACGGAAATTAATGCAACTTTCCCATGCTATTAATTACATGCCAACACAATAACCACGCTTTGACAACATGAATTTAACATAACTGATTTTTTAAATTAATTTACTAAACTTAGCGAGAACTCGACTGGACAGCACAGTAAAAATTAGTGAAAAACATGCTTACTGAACTTAATAATGGTATAAACGATTTTAAAAAAGTAGAGAACTGTCTGTTGTGTATTTTTACTGCACATTGGCAAAAACTGAGAGAGACAATACATTGCGATAAATAAAATGTGACATTGACAAATTAAATAAAGACAAAGTATGTATTCTTGCGTAGATCGGCAAAACAAAGAGTCAAGTGACATACAAGTACAAAGAATGTCAGACGATTCATCAGTGATAGTGATAATTTAATTAATTTTTCATGCGAAAATAATCGGTTTTGGCCGATTAATTGAATCAGCTAATCGGCAATTTTGAGTGATCGGCTCATCTCTAATGACCAGACATATAACTTCCTTTGTTATATATCAAGTGTCAAAGTCCATTTTTCTAGCTCTCTGATTGGGTGAGTGGTCTTCGTGTGGTGGTCCAAAAATCATGAGGTTTTGCACGTAACCAATGGCAGCGGGTATCATTACATTTATTTTTGCCTACTTATTTACTGGTACCTCAGGAAAACAGTGTGTTTTGTGGCCCCCAACTGCTCGTTGTTGCCCTTGGCGAAACAATGGCAGTCTCGGGGCCACAAAACACACTGTTTCCCTCAATACCAGTAAATAATTGTTAATTATTTACAGTACTATTAATTCCCAGTACATTAACTGGTCAGACATTCAGTCAAGGAATGATTGAGGTTTTAGCTATGTCAATATGATTGTATATAGTTAATATAATAAATAAGTTTTTTTTACCAGATTACTCAAAGAAGTTTTTGGTTCTGTAGGATTCTGCATGTTTGACACAAGTTGGAATGATGAAGTTACTGTTGTCTACAGAAAAACAATTTACGAATTAAGCAGTTTATAAATTTATGCAAATGACAAATAAAAACTTCTTGACATCAGAAAGAATACTAATGAACATACAGTGGTGCAACTAGGCATGTGGGGGCCTGTGGGATTGATTACTTCAGGGGCCCTTTCTGATTTAGTGACCACATTTCTAGGGGGATTCTGGGGCATGCTCTCCCAGAAAACTTTTGAATCTAGGGTCTCTGAAATGGCATTTCCTGCACTCTGAGGGCACTTTTGATCAAAATCTAATCACTCACACTCCGATTCATAATCTGTTAAAGTGGGCAGATTATTTGAATAGATTCATAACTGCATTCATTCCATTCCGCATAGCCTGTGCGCAGACATTTTACCCAATTTCAGTGGATTGGGTAAAAAGTCAGTGCACACTGCACATGCTAATAAGGGAACTTCTTGCTAAAAATTTTTTTGGGTAAATACCCCCTACCCCCCGGTCACACCGCCCCTGCGTATGGGTGTCAAAGCATCCCCCCACCCCACCCCCCCCCCCAAGAGAAGATTTTCAGTGTAAGACTCAAGACTGTCAGACAAAGTGGTGGGCCCTGAAGGTACAACAAACCAGTAGAAGGGTCTGGGGAAATGCTCCCCCAGGAAATTTTTGATTTTCTAATGCTCTGAAACATTATTTCCTGCATTTTGAGGTGGTTATAACCATCAGAAGGGGGGGTTCTATGGAACCTATGGATCTTGTCACAAAATGCTCGGGCCCCTAATTAATTCCTTTTGCTCAGGGCCCATGGGGTTTACCCATGTGAACATACAATTTTATATAAATACTAATGAACATAAATAGCGGATATTACATGCGTGACGATATGAATTTTATCTTCGAGTGGGGGAAAACAACATTTTACAAATGAGTAAAATATTGTTTTTGCCACCGTGTAATGTTCTTTTTATTATATAGATTCAATGCAAAAAGCAGTAAAATTCTAAATGATGTCATCGATATCTTCACTAGTGAGGATATGGAAAATACGACACTGTATATTTCCTAGTAAAACACTCGCATCTATATAACATCATCCAATAACAAATTGTTTTTGAAGCCATCGTGGTTTTAAATCTGATAACACACTCCTGCTCGTGTTTTAAATATTACTTGATTTAGATTTTGTAGTTTCAATAATGGGCTTAAAGTACAATTGTGAACAGTAGCAAACGGTTTAAACCCCTGAATAAAATAAGAATAAAATAAGAACCCACTGTAATTAAGAACATTAGTAAACAACCTGATTTCCTACTTGACTTGTAAAAATGTAGGTAAATGTTTGTGTATATATCATTATTATAAACATCAAGCTGTTTCTGGTAAATATTAGAGTATATGTAAATAATTTACCTTCCAGCTTTGGGGGTTTCGTAAATAAGAGTTAAAAATTACGACAGTTGCCGCTACAGCAGCCATAAGTAATCCGAAGCACACCAGCCTTCCTTTGGCCATTTCAAATCAGATTTTCCACTTCATTGGAGTGACACATCCACGAGGATACATCCGTACAGTCAACAATATCAACACTGACGCATTGTTTCCTGTAAATAAGTGTATATTAACTGCTGAAGAATAGGATTTTACAGCTCTTTCCTATCTTTATAGTTCATCTAAGACATACCGGTACTTATATTGTAAATTGTTTATATTAGAATGCTTGGCAGTGCTTGTATTTTCTGGAGAAGCCACAGGGCACCCAGGCCACGTAAGTTCGCTTTTAAATCCATAATTCTAAAAAAATGTTTTAAAATTTCGAGGAAGAAAGGAAGGGAAGAAAGGGGGTGGAAGAAAGGGGGGGAAGAAAGGGGAAGGAAGGAAGGAAGGAAGGAAAAGGAAGGAAGGAAGGAAGGAAGGAAGGAAGGAAGGAAGGAAGGAAGGAAGGAAGGAAGGAAGGAAAGGAAAGGAAAGGAAAGGAAAGGAAAGGAAGGAAGGAAGGAAGGAAGGAAGGAAGGAAGGAAGGAAGGAAGGAAGGAAGGAAGGAAGGAAGGAAGGAAGGAAGGAAGGAAGGAAGGAAGGAAGGAAGGAAGGAAGGAAGGAAGGAAGGAAGGAAGGAAGGAAGGAAGGAAGGAAGGAAGGAAGGAAGGAAGGAAGGAAGGAAGGAAGGAAGGAAGGAAGGAAGGAAGGAAGGAAGGAAGGAAGGAAGGAAGGAAGGAAGGAAAGGAGCGAGGAAGGAAGGAAGGAAAGGAGCGAGGAAGGAAGGAAGGAAGGAAGGAGGAAGGAAGGAAGGAAGGAAGGAAGGAAGGAAGGAAGGAAGGAAGGAAGGAAGGAAGGAAGGAAGGAAGGAAGGAAGGAAGGAAGGAAGGAAGGAAGGAAGGAAGGAAAGGAAGGAAGGAAGGAAGGAAGGAAGGAAGGAAGGAAGGAAGGAAGGAAGGAAGGAAGGAAGGAAGGAAGGAAGGAAGGAAGGAAGGAAGGAAGGAAGGAAGGAAGGAAGGAAGGAAGGAAGGAAGGAAGGAAGGAAGGAAGGAAGGAAGGAAGGAAGGAAGGAAGGAAGGAAGGAAGGAAGGAAGGAAGGAAGGAGGAAGGAAGGAAGGAAGGAAGGAAGGAAGGAAGGAAGGAAGGAAGGAAGGAAGGAAGGAAGGAAGGAAGGAAGGAAGGAAGGAAGGAAGGAAGGAAGGAAGGAAGGAAGGGAGCGAGGAAGGAAGGAAGGAAGGAAGGAAGGAAGGAAGGAAGGAAGGAAGGAAGGAAGGAAGGAAGGAAGGAAGGAAGGAAGGAAGGAAGGAAGGAAGGGACGGACGGACGGAAGGAAGGAAGGAAGGAAACAAGGAAGGAAGGAAGGAAAGGAGGGACGAAGGAAGGAAGGAAATTGAAAATGGATTGTTTAGACTTCCGCCATATTGTTTTCGACTGTGTAGTAGTTTTGTGTTTTGGCTCTGTTTTGGCTCCAAATCTGATTTTTTAATAAGAAATTTGCCACGTAGTTTAAGCTTAGAAATTCAGTACATAAATAACATTGCATTTACAATATTGTGGGGCAAAATATCATAGAAATTCAAACAAAGACACAAATTTTATTTGATCTATTTGGATCGGCACAACAATTCTTGGGGCGCACGTACCCTCCCACCCTCCCCCAAGCTACCGACGGCACTGGTGTCTTCGCAGAGGTCCGCCACGAATTCTGATCCGATTTTGATCCGATCTGTAAACAACCTTTCAGGTCACTTTCATTTTCTGACGATTTTTCATAAATTCAACGATCAGAATGACAACTGTTTGTGGAAACTATCTTCTACGGTTTTTAGCGGTTGTATTTTACAACAAGTTCTGAAAAACATTGCTTGTTTCACTATTAAATTTAGCTTTAAAAACCTTCAGTTGTTGAACCAACAGGGAACACTATTACCACAATATATGTTGAAACAGTTTTGGTTTACCGTCAGATCATGCGTTCTCCGTGCCATACTCGTATAAAGAATAGTTTTTCGGCCTTGTTTTTCCTAAAGATCTTTTACTGAGGTTAGTACTACACCTTTTTCAGGTCAAATTCAGAAACTTCCAAACGAATTTCAGATAATTCAGATCAATTTCAAAACTTTCCAAGTGAATTTCAGATAATTCAAATAAATTTCAGAAATTTCCAAATGAATTTCAGATATTTCCAAATGATATTCAGACATTCCAAATGAATTTCAGACATTCCAAATGATATTCAGACATTTCCAAATGAATTTCAGACATTTCCAAAATGAAGCGAGAGGCTAAAGTTTGCTTGAACAGTAAATTCTTGCCCTGTATTACTCAATAAAAAACAACATTCAATTGCACTCACTGAATAAAAATAGCACTTTATGTAATAAATGCTATTGATGTTACAGAAGCGTTATTGAATGTCGTTTCGCGCTAATGAATAAAGTGCTAATTTTTTTTTCAACGAGTGCAATTGAATGTTTTTTATTGAGTAATGCAGGGAAAAATGTGTATGTGTTCCCTCAGCTGATCCGAACTATTTACTGTTCAAGCGAACTTTAGTCTCTCTCTTCATTTTGGAAATGTCTGAAATTCATTTGGAAATGTCTGAATGTCATTTGGAAATGTCTAAATGTCATTTGGAAATGTCTGAATATCATTTGGAAATGTCTGAATATCATTTGCAAAATCTGAATATCATTTGGAAATGTCCGAAATTCATTTGGAAATGTCTGAAATTCATTTGGACAATCTGAATATCATTTGGAAGTGTCTGAAATTCGTTTTGAAGTTTCTGAATTTGACCTGAAAAAGGTGTAGTGATTTTTCACAATACAATGTTGTAAACAAGTACATACTATACAGTGAAAGGAAGCGACAGTGTTTCGTTTCGGCAAGCCAGCCAGGCTGGCGCCACAAAATTATCCGAGGTTTTTGTGCGATTTTTACACGTTTTCTCACTGATTTTGAAAAAATACTTGAAAAATAGTCCATTAACCTCTCCCGTAACAGTAACAAGTCTCCGAACTCTAAAAATAATGAAATAAAGAAGAAAAATAACTTGGGAAAGTACACGATTATGCGTGCATCACGCTCAAATTTGGAAGCTCGTTTTTTTTGAAACGCTGCAAAGGACTATTTCTTGCTAAATAATCAGAGTTCTTTTTACATTAACCTATGCCTAGATAATTGTTCTGTAACCCAATGGGTTTATTTTGTGAGAAAGATAATTTGACTATCAATAATTTCGCATTTTGTAAGAGTATTTTTTTCAACTGTTTATCAAGAGGATAATTTTTTTTGCTCCCAACTCCCAAGGGGGATTTCTAAAAACTAACCAATAGAAAGTGGATAAAAAGAACCAATCACAGCTGAGGATTTGCCTGGCGCGAGAATGAGTTTGATCCAAAATATTTTTGGGGCATTCATTCTCCGGGGCATTCGAAGAGGAAGGTTGTGTATTGGCAGCGACCAAACGCAATTCAAGTACTGACTCGAATTGAAGAATTCGGTCGGGAAGTGTTCCTGGTAGTAAGTATAGGTATGTCCAAACATTGTTTCATGATTTTTTTCCTAAAATATCTCGAATTTCTACTACAGGTTGTCTCTGAGTCTCGTCGGCCGACACAAGTCAACAACGCGAGCGGCTTTGGTCACCTTTTAGCTTCGGTGTTTGAACTTCGTTTTGCTTTCTTTTCGAATAAGCTGTAGGAAAAAAGACTCGGGAACAACAGCCGAACGTTTGCCAACAAAATTTTCTTCAAATATCTGTTAAATTTTCTCTTGAAAGTCCGGTTCGTCACTTCGACGTTTCACAGTTTACACGGCCAAGTGGACGTCCCGCCGGCCTCCAGGCCTAGTTTTTTGGTTGAAATTTCATTTGGTTTTCAATTTAAAGTTGGGATAAAGATTCGGCAACTACTGGTGAACAATTTTAAGACATTTTTGTTGAATTTTCGAAAAATTTCGGCCGACAAATGTCTTCGAGGTCCAAAGGTCTCGAGTGCCGGCTTGCGTATATATACGCCGCCGTTGTCATTTTCTTTGTGCTCAGCCAGGAAAAAACAACTCAAAGTATCCTTTCAGTTTTTGAATAAACAGTCGAACTAAAGTTTCGGAAAGTACTGCTGAGCGTTTTACGGCAAATTTTCGTTGAATTTCGATAAAAATTCGGCAGAAAAGCTTCTAATATTTTCGCGTCTAGCTTCGGTCTTTGCTTGAGTATTTTATTCGTCGGATATCGTTTTGCTTTTTTGAAAAAATGTTGAAGAGGTTTCGAAGAGAACTGTGGAATGTTTTACGGTATTTTTTTGTTGAATTTCGGTAAATATTTTGCGGAGAAATTCCTTCGGAAATTTTTCACGTGAACAACACGGGCCGGGATCGGCCGGGTGCGAAGTCGAAGACAAAAGATAAAGTGAGTTGTGTCTTTTACAGTATGAAGGAATATTTTTGTACAACAAAACTTGTTCAACAGTGGAAGTTGGTTTTTTTTGTATCTATTTCAACAGTGCTTGCGAGTCGAGAAGAATTTTGGAAACGAGCTGAGTAGCCGACCTGTACGGCATCTGGATTCAAAACAATTAAGAAAGGACATTGCAATGCTTTCGAAGCTCTTATGGTGTTATGTTACGAAGATAATAGCCCGGAGTTTTCATGAAGAAAACCAAAAAATATTTCAAAGTTTTTAATGCTAGTTCATGGCACTGAATCAAAATATTAAAGCCGAGACAAAGGACAATACAATATACAATGAATTGATTTCAACTTTCGATATCTTGTTACGAAGATAAAAGCCTCATGGAACTTTCAAGAAGAAAGCCAAAAAATATTTCGGAAAAAATTATTGCGTACTTTACTAACCTTTAGCAACATCCTCAAAGCAGATAAGTTATTTACACTGGACTTTTGGTATCTTGAGTTTTATACAAGTTGAATGAGAAAGGGAAGAATGATTGTTGTCTTTAATGTGGCGGACAAACCGAACCTGAAATCGACTTTCCAAAGACTTGACATGAAATGAACATTCGCCTATTGTTTGGAACGTAGAATTAATAAACCTGTTAACTGACAACACGTGGACGGCGCTTTTCAAAGCACTTACAGGATTTAACTGTGAAAAAAATATATATTTCTGCGCCTTTGAACAAATTTGACTTTTTTCGGACTTTGCAGAATTTAAACACGACTTCTAAAATACACTGCGAGATTTCCTAAATTCTGATTAAAGTATTCTCAAAGCGAATACGCAATTAGTAATCACTAACATTATTTTTTTCCCTTTCAATTTCAGGTGAATTGGCGTTCATTTGCAGCAAGCGGGATTTCGGCGTTCCCCGTAAAATTAATGCGGTTTCATGCTTCCATCAGCTTTTCTCTGATGCTTAGCAACCAAAAACAAAACAGTTACCGTCAACCTTATGCTTTCACCAGCTTTTCTCTGGTGCTTAGCAACCAAAATCAAAACAGTTACCATCAACCTTATGCTTTCACCAGCTTTTCTTTGGTGCTTATCAATCTAAAATAATGCAAAAAACAAACATGGACTCCTAACGATATATGGGGATCTTCATGGACTTTCATGGATATATGGGTATCTTTGTGGACTTTTATGGATATATGGATGTCTTGTGTGGATAACGTGGACTTCAATGGATATTCATGGATATGGAGCAAGCAAAAAATGGATTTGGTTTATGAGGTTAGACCTGGTGGTCTTTAAGTAATCATATAATAAATTAAAACTGAAGTATTTCAAGCTAGATTAGAATTAGGCAGGACAAGCAAAGGTTTTACCAGACTATGCTGATGTGAGAAAATCCATTAGAAACTGGTAAAGTCTTACTTGAATTTATTAGCTAGATGGGTACAAATTGTATCCTGATCCCAATTCCTGGTGGACAGTTGGTGGACATGGACATAATCTGGTGGAATACATCAATGGTGGATGCATGGTCTTCTATAGTATTGCATGATATTTTGTAATAGTAATTGTAGAATAATTGTAATTTAAAATAAGTTTCTTAAATGCTTCCATCACTGTTGTGGTGCTTAGCAGTTTGAAATGCAAAAGTTAACCATTAACTTCATGCTTCTACCAGCTTTTGTCTGGTACTTGGCAGTCTTAAGTACAACCAGTAACCAATAAGCTTCTACCAGTAACCACATACTCCTGTATATATAGTTGTTATATGATAATAGTAAATAATGCATGCAATAACCTGTAATATATTATATATAAATATATATATATATACTTGTACTATAATGGCGAATCTACTAAAAATTAGAAATAATGCATGTAAGATACCTGTATTATACTTTTACTATATTACTGAATCTAATAAAAATTATAAAAAAAAAATTAAAGTAGAGTTTTTAGGTACCAAAGACAAGGACATCATCCCTACATTTGGACCAGGTGTGTGTATAATATTTTTTGCTAGGAAGCATAGTGTAGAATGTTTATAGTACCAGAAATAATTAAATACTCCAAGTTACAGAAGGAAGTGGGATCCATTTCCTAGTGATGTCACCCATGGAGGTAATAATTAACATTTTAAAATATGCATGTATGACCACCAGGATTATATGGGTTAGATTAAGTTCATGAAGAATCCCAAACAATCACTCCTCGGTAATTTTAGTATAAAGCATGGCGTTGTGAGATATTGTGAAGATTCGTCATGGGTTTAGTCTATTATTAAATGTAAATATAATTTAATTACCAGGAAGGCCCGCTAGGGGTTCCTATTGCCATTTGGACTTTGGAGTACAAATTGTACCCAAAACACAGCCTAGTCCCAGGCTCTCTCCGCTGTTTTAAATTAATCCAGTCTCAGCAATCGATTTTCCGGATGGAAAGCGCAATCGTAAAATAAAATTAACAGCTCACATCATATACGCGCGTGCTTCAGAATGCCGGGACCAGGCTGCCCAAAACAAATAGTACCTTGTATCCAAGACTTGTTTTACTACAAAGTAAAATATGTTAAGGGTAACAAGTGTGCGAATTAATTAAGCGCTAGCATTGCGCATAATTAGCATTGCGCATAATTAGCATTGCGCATAATTAGACGCTAGCATTGCGCATAATTAGGTTCCTAATATAAGTTTAATATTAATGCTTCAGTAATAAATTACCTCTAAAATAATTAAATGCGGGTTACACTTCGGTTATAAATTCCGCACCTTCGGTTAAAAATCCGATTCGGAAAACACAACAATTGTAATAATGTAAATGTGTTTTTAAAAATAAACAAATAATGTAGTGTGTGTTCTTTCTTTTAATCTATGTGAGAATCTGTGTATATTAACTTATTACTTTGCAGGTTTTGTAGGAAACTAACATTGGTTGTTTTTTTAGCAATTCGGCACCTTCGGGCTTCGGTTAAAAATCTGATTCGGAAACCACGATTGTAATAATGTAAATTTGCTTTTAAAAATAAACAATGTAGTGTGTGTTCTTTCTTCTAATGTAAGAATCTGTGTATTTCTAACTATGCTGACAAGTTTTCTTTTTTCTTTTGCAGATAGATGCGCAAAGAATTTTTTAAGTATTCTAAAATTTTTTCCAAACTTTGCGGCTTTTCGTAGGAAACTAACATTTAGTTGTGTTTTCCTTTCAGCTTGCGAGGGTTGAGGTAGTGTGTATGCAATGTGGAGGTCAACAGAGCGCTTAAAATAAAACAGTTACAATCAACTTTATGCTTTCACCAGCTTTTCTCTGGTGCTTAGCAACCAAAAACAAAACAGTTACCATCAACTTTAGCTTTCACCAGCCTTTCTCTGGTGCTTAGCAACCAAAAACAAAACAATTAAATCAACCTTATGCTTTCACCAGCTTTTCTCTGGTGCTTAGCAGACTAAAATAATGCAAAAAAAAACAAACATGGACTCCTAACGATGTATGGGGATCTTCATGGACTTTCATGGATACATGGCTACCTTTGTGGACTTTTTATGGATATATGGGAATCTTGATGGACTTTCATGGATACATGGGTATCTTTGTGGACGTTTATGGATATATGGGGATCTTCATGGACGTTTATGGATATATGGGTGTCTTGTGTGGATAACGTGGACTTCAATGGATATTCATGGATATGGAGCAACCAAAAGATGGATTTGGTTTACGAGGTTAGACCTGGTGGTCTTTAAGTAATCATATAATAAATTAAAACTAAAGTATTTCAAGCTAGATTAGAATTAGGCAGGACAAGCAAAGGTTTTACCAGACTATGCTGATGTGAGAAAATCCATTAGAATCTGGTAAAGTCTTACTTGAATTTATTAGCTAGATGGGTACAAATTGTATCCTGATCCCAAACTCCTGGTGGACAGCTGGTGGACATAATCTGGTGGAATACATCGATGGTGGATGCATGGTCTTCTATGTAGTAATGCATGATATTTTGTAATAGTAATTGTAGAATAATTGTAATTTAAAATAAGTTTGTTAAATGCTTCCATCACTGTTGTGGTGCTTAGCAGTTTGAAATACAAAAGTCAACCATTAACTTCATGCTTCTACCAGATTTTGTCTGGTACTTAGCAGTCTGAAGTAAACCAGTAACGAGTAACTCCATGCTTCCACCACTGCTTGTCGGTGCTTAGCAGTCTGAAGTACAATCAGTAACCAGTAAGCTTCTACCAGTACCACTGACACTTGTCTGGTACTTATAGCAGTCTAAAATAAACCAGTAACTTCATGCTTCCACCACTGTTTGTTGGTGCTTAGCAGTCTGAAGTACAATCAGTAACCAGTAAGCTTCTACCAGTACCACTGTACTTGTTTGGGCTTACAGCAGTCTAAAATAAAGTAGGTATAAACCACATACTCCTGTATATATAGTTGTTATATTGTCAGTAAACAATGCATGCAATAACCTTTATGATTATACTGTACATATATACTTGTACTATAATGGTGAATCTAATAAAAATAGAAATGCATGTAATATACCTGTATTATACTTTTACTATAATGAATCTAATAAAAATCATAAAAAAAATAAAGTAGAGTTTTTAGGTACCAAAGACAAGGACATCATCCCTACATTTGGACCAGGTGTGTGTATAATATTTTTTGCTAGGAAGCATAGTGTAGAATAGCAATAGAAATATTTAAATACTCCAAGTTACAGAAGGAAGTGGGATTCATTTCCTGGTGATGTCACTGGAGGTAATAATTAATTAATTAACATTTTAAAATATGCATGTATGACCACCAGGATTATGGGTTAGATTAAGTCCACGAAGAATCCCAAACAATCCCTCCTCGGTAATTTTAGTATAAAAGCATGGCGTTGTGAGATATTGTGAAGATTCTTCGAGGGTTTAGTCTATTATTAAATGTAAATATAATTTAATTACCGGTAGGGCCTGCTAGGGGTCCTATTGCCATTTGGACTTTGGAGTACAAATTGTACCCAAAACACAGCCTAGTCCCAGGCTCTCTCCGCTGTTTTAAATTAATCCAGTCTCGGCAATGGAAAGCGCAATCGTAAAATAAAATTAAGAGCTCACGTCATTTCCGCGCGTGCTTCAGAATGCCGGGACTAGGCTGCCCAAAACAAATAGTACCTTGTATCCAAGACTTGTTTTACTACAAAGTAAAATATGTTAAGGGTGACAAGCTTGCAAATTAAGTAAGCGATAGCATTGCGCATAATTAGGCGCTTGCATTGCGCATTGGGCGCTTGCATTGCGCATAATTAAGTTCCTTATTTAGTTTAATATTAATGCTTCAGTAATAAATTACCTCTAAAAGACTAAAATAATTAAAAGCGGGTTACACTTCGGTTATAAATTCGGCACCTTCGGTTAAAAATCCGATTCGGAAAACACAACAATTGTAATAATGTAAATGTGTTTTTACAAATAAACAAATAATGTAGTGTGTGTTCTTTCTTTTAATGTATGTAAGAATCTGTGTATAACTTATAGCTTTGCAAGTTTTGTACGAAACTAACATTGGTTGGGTTTTTTAGCAATTCGGCACCTTCGGTTAAAAATCTGATTCCGAAAGCACAACAATTGTAATAACGTAAATTTGCTTTTAAAAATAAACAAATAATGTAGTGTGTTATTTCTTTTAGTGTAAGAATCTGTGTATAATTACTTTGCAGGGGTTTTGTAGGAAACTAACATAAGTTGTGTGTTTTTTTAGTTTGTGGAGGTTGAGCCAGTGTGTATGCAATGAGGAGGTCGACAGAGCGAGGTCAACGTCAGTGTGTGTGTGTGTGTGTGTGCATTGTTGAGAGAAATAGTAGTTCTTACACTAACAAGTTTTCTTTTTTCTTTTGCAGATCTGATAGACGTGCAGAGTTTTTGAAGTTTTTAAAAAATTTTTCAAACGTTGCAGGTTGTTTTTAGGAAACTAACATCAGTTGCGTTTTCTTTTTAGCTTGTGCAGGTCGACCCAGGCAACAGATAGAAACTGTTGTAGTTCTTATGCTAACTAACAAGTTCTGTTTTTATTTGGAGATACATATATAAACAGCTTTCAAAGTACACTAATATTTTTTTCAAACTTTGCAGGTTGTTTTTAGGAAACTAACATTAGTTGCGTTTTCTTTTTAGCTTGTGCAGGTTGAAACGGCAACAGATAGAAACTGTTGTAGTTCTTATGCTAACTAGCAAGTTGTTGTTTTTTTTCTTTTGGAGATAGATGTATACTAAATAGTTTTCAAACTATACTAATATTTTTTCAAACTTTGCAGGTTGTTTTTAGGAAACTAGCATTAGTTGTTTTCTTTTTAGCTTGTGCAGGTCGACCCAGGCAACAGATAAACTGTTGTTGTTCTTATGCTAACTAACAAGTTGTGTTTTTTTTTGGAGATAGATGTATACTAAATAGTTTTCAAACTATACTAATAATTTTTCAAACTTTCCAGGGTATTTTTTAGGAAACTAACATCAGTTGCGTTTTCTTTTTAGCTTGTGCAGGTCGACCCAGGCAACAGATAGAAACTGTTGTAGTTCTTATGCTAACTAACAAGTTCTGTTTTTATTTGGAGATACATATATAAACAGCTTTCAAAGTACACTAATATTTTTTTCAAACTTTGCAGGTTGTTTTTAGGAAACTAACATTAGTTGCGTTTTCTTTTTAGCTTGTGCAGGTTGAAACGGCAACAGATAGAAACTGTTGTAGTTCTTATGCTAACTAGCAAGTTGTTGGTTTTTTTCTTTTGGAGATAGATGTATACTAAATAGTTTTCAAACTATACTAATATTTTTTCAAACTTTGCAGGTTGTTTTTAGGAAACTAGCATTAGTTGTTTTCTTTTTAGCTTGTGCAGGTCGACCCAGGCAACAGATAGAAACTGTTGTAGTTCTTATGCTAACTAACAAGTTATGTTTTTTCTTTGGAGATAGATGTATAAATAGTACACTAATATTTTTTCAAACTTTCTGGGTTTTTTTTAGGAAACTAACATTAGTTGTTTTCTTTTTAGCTTCTGCAGGTCGACACGGCAACAACTGTTGTTGTTTTTATACTAACAAGTTTTGTTTTTTTCTTTTGGAGATAGATATATAATTAGTTTTCAAAGTAAACTAATATTTTTTCACACTTTGCAGGGTGTTTTTTTTAGGAACTAACATCAGATGCGATTTCTTTTTAGCTTGTGCAGGTTGATACAGCCAACAGATAGAAACTGTTGTAGTTCTTATGCTAACTAACAAGTTGTGTTTTTTTTTGGAGATAGATGTATACTAAATAGTTTTCAAAGTACACTAATATTTTTTCAAACTTTGCAGGTTGTTTTTAGGAAACTAACATCAGTTGCGTTTTCTTTTTAGCTTGTGCAGGCCGACCCAGGCAACAGATAGAAACTGTTGTAGTTCTTATGCTAACTAACAAGTTGTGTTTTTTCTTTGGAGATAGATGTATAAGTAGTTTTCAAAGTACACTAATATTTTCTCCAACTTTCCGGGTTTTTTTTTAGGAAACTAACATTAGTTGTTTTCTTTTTAGCTTGTGCAGGTCGACACGGCAACAACTGTTGTTGTTTTTATACTAACAAGTTTTGTTTTTTTCTTTTGGAGATAGATATATAATTAGTTTTCAAAGTATTCTAATATTTTTTCAAACTTTGCAGGGCGTTTTTTTAGAACACTAACATCAGTTGCGTTTTCTTTTTAGCTTGTGCAGGTCGACCCAGGCAACATATAAGAAACTGTTGTATTTCTTATGCTAACTAACAAGTTGTGTTTTTTCTTTGGAGATAGATGTATAAATAGTTTTCAAAGTACACTAATATTTTTTTCAAACTCTGCAGGTTGTTTTTAGGAAACTAACATCAATTGTTTTCTTTTTAGCTTCTGCAGGTCGACACGGCAACAACTGTTGTTATTTTTATGCTAACAAGTTTTGTTTTTTTCTGTTTGAGATAGATATATAATTAGTTTTCAAAGTAGTCTATTATTTTTTCAAACTTTGCAGGGCGGTTTTTTTAGGATACTAACATCAGTTGTTTTCTTTTTAGCTTCTAGAGGTTGACACAGTGTCTATGCAATGTGATATTTCACAATAGCATCTTGAGGGTTTTCCTCCGGGTACTCCGGTTTCCCTCATATAAGTTAGGATTACACAACACAACACAACACAACACAACACAACACAACACAACACAACACAACACAACACAACACAACACAACACAACACAACACAACACAACACAACACAACACAACACAACACAACACAACACAACACAACACAACACAACACAACACAACACAACACAACACAACACAACACAACACAACACAACACAACACAACACAACACAACACAACACAACACAACACAACACAACACCAAATTCATACAATAATTTGCATATGGCAAATATTTTTAAACCCTTTTTAGGGTGACAACCACAAACATTTTTTAATACCAATATTTCAATGAATTTTCGTGAATTTTATCAAAATTTGCCCATGTGGTAGTTTTTAAACCCTTTTGAGGGCAGGCCAATAAAAAATTAAATCATATTAACCACAGGGCAATATGTTAGGTTTTAATTGTCAGTGATTATTTTCGGCCTTTTCTGAGCCCTTTTGAGGGCATATCAACCAAAACCAAAAAAAAAGTGTGTCCATGCCTGGCACTAAATAGTGATTGGGTTGAATTCCCAGTACACACTGTTAACATCCATCTGTACAATAAATATCTTTGTGCAGTACAATTGTCCTTTTGATGTATGTGATCGACTGACAAGCTTGTAATAGGTGCGCGGAAATATATTTAAGATTTCCTATCAAATCTGAAATAAGGATTGTACGCTGTTGAAATAAATTATTGCATATAACAATAGTGAAATAAAAGCAGCGTGCTGCGTAGGCAGTGTTGAAACAACAATCGAAATATAGTAAGGTTAGATATGCTGCCGAAACAGAGAACGTACGAGTCTAACGTTTCGAGCGAAGGCCCTTCGTCAGAGAGAAACGTTTCTCTCGTTTCTCTCTGACGAAGGGCCTTCGCTCGAAAGGTTAGACTCCTACGTTCTCTGTTTCGGCAGTATATCTAACCTTACTATATTTCGATTGCATATAACACTTTGATAATCCAATACAAGAGTAGTATTGCCTCTATTACATGTAAATAATTTAAATTAGTTAAATTTTAATATAAGGTGCTGTCCAGTCCATTCCGCGCATACGTAACTAATGTTCACATCTTCATTTACAAAAAAATATACTGATACCTTATTCAAGATTGTAAGCTTTTCTTGCTTCCAGTGCAGAGGTGGAAATAGAGATAGCAGGGAAAAGACCTTGGGTAGGACTTTGAGATTTTATACCTCGAAAAATATACATCAGATTATCTTGAAATTTTCAGCGAATGCTTCTATCATGCTCTTCTGTTCGTTAAAACAACAAAAATGCCAATGAATTTTTCACTTCAGACACTTAGAATAATAAGTTTTGAAAATTGTGTGTTGTATACATCAGTTTCAAAAAATAATTGTTAAATTTAGAATTCTAGATATACAATGGCATCATTTCAATTCGTGATTTTCGCCACATTCAGACAATTAAATTACTATTCACAATTGTTAATCTAAAAGATGCCATCGTAAAAAGATTAAATTAGGTTTGATTACATTGGGGGGACCTTTAGTTCTTACTGCATACGTATGTTTCAACCAGGTTGATTCAGGACCGCTGTGCAGTGGATTGGGAATATTACAGACTCGGTTAACTCGGTGGAGATTCGGTTAATTCAAAGATGGAAAAAGTCGTTCCTATTCGTTGTAAAATTTTTCGTAGCATCAATTTGAGTTCGAGTTTTGAGTCGAAAACCACCATTTCACAAATGTGTGGGTAATAATTAGACATATGAGTCTTAAACTAAAACGAAAAAAAAAATTATATATACTTAATGTCTGCTCCCTCGGGAAACAGTTAGTTTTGTTTTCCCGAGAGTCTTGATATTTCCCGAGACGAAGTCAAGGGAAACATCGAGACTCGAGGGAAAACAAAACTAACTGTTTCCCGAGGGAGCAGACATTAAGTGTTTTGTTATATAGCTTGAGTTTCACTGAATAAGTTCGACGTTTATCAAGGGAAAGTACACAAAAGACAAACGCTAAGACTTACCAAAACATTTCGCCTAGCTCCGTAATTTCACTTCAACCAAACAAATATATTAAAGTCTCACAACAAAAGAACAGCAATACATTTCTCCAGTTAATCTTCACACATGCTTTGAAGACCTATAAATATTCTTTTTTTCGTACCAAACAAGCTTTTGTTTATAGGATGCCATGAAGAGTTCAAAGTTCTAGCGGGCAACAATTGAAAACTTATTGACCGAGCAGGCAATAAGTTCTCAATTATTGCCCGCTCGGTGGACATTGAAATTTAGCTAAGGTCATGTGACCACAAACCAACCAATGACAGTCATCGTTGCATCCAGTGAAACTCTAGCTATATAACAAAAGAACTTATAGTAGGTGCAATTCCGAGTGAAGAACCAAACTGGGCGAGTAGAGAAAAAATCTACTCGACCGCGGCTGGGATCCAAACCCGCGACCTTCGGTTTACTACACGTAAAAATCTCACAGCTTGTCAACAGGATGTGTTCGCAACAGGCTTGTAGCAAGGATGTTAACAAGTTGTAACAATGCTGTTCATTCAAGAAGCTGCTACAACCTTGTTAGCATCAATCTGTTAACAACTTGTTAAGTGCAGAGCGGTAACAGGTTGTTGGAACAACTTGCCATCAGTCTGTTGGAGTCGTCAGCCTTGTTACAAGTTGTCAACAACCTGTTACAGACATGTTAACAGACTGGGACAGCCACTGCGAACACATGACGGCGACAGCCTGTTGAACAGCCTTGTAACAACTTGCTTGCAGGTATGTAACAACTTGTGCGTTTTTACGCTGGGTGTAGTCCAACGCTTTACCGACTGAACTACATGGTCAAGTTGGGAGCTGGTCGTGAAGTGATGGTACACAGCCAGAAATCTCGCAGATTTGTTACAACCTGCAGGATTTTCGGGTTTGTTACAAGCTGTTGACAAGTTGCAACAAGCCTGTTGATTTCATCGTGCTCTAACAGACTTGTCACAACAGATCTGTTACAACATGTTGGCCGCAGAGCCGTAACAAGTTGTTGGGACAAGTTGTTACAGGTCTGATGACGACAATATTGTTCCGGCTTGTCAGAACAACTTACAACAAGCCTGCAAACAACCTGTTGCAGATTTGTCACGACAAACCGGAACAAGGCATGCGAACGCATCCAGATATCGGCTTGTCCATGACAAGTTGTAGCAGACAGGTTTTGCGTTTCCGGCTGTGTACTTATATTTGATCTTTCGAAACTGAAATCCAGTTTCTTCAATATCGAGAGACTTAACTCTTCATCTAATGCTGTTGGAATAATTATTGTGGGACAGAATAATGATTATTCGCAACAATGTTAGATGGTGTTGGATCCGTTGAAACGGTACTTAACTTCTTTGAATTTGCACGAGCTATCATATGATTACCTATACAAATGAAAATGAGTATACTTACCCTAGTATCATCGAGACGAAGAAGTCTTGTAAAAATCAAAACTAATAATGTCGTCCATGCATCTCTATGACTGGTTGATTGTAACTGATTGAAATGAACCAACGCCTCGCTGCATATTCTATATCAACAAAGACCGCAATAGTAAGCAAACA
>OZ036016.1:5083213-5093213 GCA_964035015.1 Corallium rubrum
TTCTTAATTAAGCAATATTGAAATATTGACAATTACAAAACAATATTTTTGAGAACATTAGCAGACCAACTTTCTCACCTTGATTTCCGCCATATTGTCTTCATCTTCTCTTCGACTGGTGCTTGGATAGAAGACAACATTATCAATCATCTGAAGAAGTTCCAACTGAACAACACATTTTATGATAAGAGAATTAAACAGCATTCTTTCAGTTTGAACGACTAGAAAAAAATAAAATTGAGATTCGAATGTAGTTTCATTTCACTTCGCTTCGCTTCGCTTCACTTCACTTCACTTCACTTCACTTCACTTCACCTCACCTCACCTCACCTCACCTCACCTCACTTCACTTCACTTCACTTCACTTCACTTCACTTCACTTCACTTCACTTCACTTCACTTCACTTCACTTCACTTCACTTCACTTCACTTCACTTCACTTCACTTCACTCCACTCACTTCACTTCACACGCTTCGCTTCGCTGCACGTAACTTCACTTCACTTCACTTCACCTCACCTCACCTCACCTCACCTCACCTCACCTCACCTCACCTCACCTCACCTCACCTCACCTCACCTCACCTCACCTCACCTCACCTCACCTCACCTCACCTCACCTCACCTCACCTCACCTCACCTCACCTCACCTCACCTCACCTCACCTCACCTCACTTCACTTCACTTCACTTCACTTCACTTCACTTCACTTCACTTCACTTCACTTCACTTCACTTCACTTCACTTCACACTAATGTCCTCGTCAATTGCTAACCTGGTTTATGATCTTCCACGGGCTCAAATCTTAAACTTGGAACACTACTTAGACTAATGCTGTCCTGTTCACTTGTCTCGCCAATTATTTCGTCCTGAGAATGATCCGAAGGAATCTCAGCTGACTCAAATCCAGGCTCCAACTCTTCTTCATCTACAATTCAAGTAAAGCCAAGAGTAAATTAAGAATACGTCTGAGAAAAGTTAATAAACAACTTCATTATTTCACACCTTCAGGATATTTCGGAACGATGTCGTCCTCTAAGTCAACTGAAGCTTGCTTCTAGAAGAAATAAAAGAAAAAGTCTTCAAAGAAAAGACCAGACAAGATAATTTATTAAAGACAAGACGAGACAAGCCAACGCAACGTAACACCACGCCCAACAGCACAGCAGGGTACAGCACAGCACAGCACAGCACACAACACACAACACACAACACACAACAACACACAACACACAACAACACCCAACACCCAACACCCAACACCCAACACCCAACACCCAACACCCAACACACACAGCACACAGCACACAGCACACAGCACACAGCACACAGCACACAACACACAACACACAACACACCACACACCACACACCACACACCACACACCACACACCACACACCACACACCACACACCACACACCACACACCACACACACCACACACACCACACACACCACACACACAACACACAACACACAACACACAACACACAACACACAACACACAACACACAACACACCACACACCACACACCACACACCACACACCACACACCACACACCACACACCACACACCACACACCACACACCACACACCACACACCACACACCACACACCACACACCACACACCACACACCACACACCACACACCACACACCACACACCACACACCACACACCACACACCACACACCACACACCACACACAACACACAACACACAACACACAACACACAACACACAACACACAACACACAACACACAACACACAACACACAACACACAACACACAACACACAACACACAACACACAACACACAACACACAACACACAACACACAACACACAACACACAACACACAACACACAACACACAACACACAACACACAACACACAACACACAACACACAACACACAACACACAACACACAACACACAACACACAACACACAACACACAACACACAACACACAACACACAACACACAACACACAACACACAACACACAACACACAACACACAACACACAACAACACAACACAACACAACACAACACAACACACAACACAACACAACACAACACAACACAACACAACACAACACAACACAACACAACACAACACAACACAGCTCTGTACATCACAGCCCAGGAGAGTACACCACAGCTACAGTACACCACAACACCACAGCCCATCACAGCCACAGCACAGGAGAGTACACCACAGCTACCGTACACCACTTCACATCACATCACAGCCCAGCCCAACCCAGCCCTGTACACCACAGCCCATCACAGCCCAGGAGAGTACACCACAGCTACAGTACACCACATCACATCACATCACATCACAGCCCAGGAGAGTACACCACAGCTACCGTACACCACTTCACATCACATCACAGCCCAGCCCTGTACACCACAGCCCATCACAGCCACAGCACATCACAGCCCAGGAGAGTACACCACAGCTACAGTACACTACATCACATCCCAGTAGAGTACATCACACTACAGTACAACATAGTACACCACAGCCACAACACTGCACCCCACAGGACAGCACAGCACACCACCGAACAGCACCGCACAACAGCCCAACCCAGCACAGCACAGCACCACAGCGCACAAAATAAAAAAACTATCAATCACTCCACCTTAACTGGCGAAGGAGCAGGAGTTGAATCAGGCGTAGGTAGATTTAATATCTGCTGATCAACAGGCCTCCATGTCAACAGTTGATGAGGTATGGTGGAATAAAATATAGTTTTAACACACTGGCATGACTTCTCCCAAACTTCTGACGAAAACTTGTTGCCATTGGATACGACAAGATTTTCCAGACAGTTGGTTCCAGATCTCGCGAGCTGTTCATTATCTACGAAATGAATTTCTCAAACTCGTTAAGAATTCATGAGAATTTTACCCAATCACACAGCTCCATTATATCACGTGAATAGACTTTAATAAACAGGTAATTGATATACGGCTGATATACGATTGATATACGATCTCACCTTGCTTTACACACCATTGTAAGTGAGCGTACATATCGTCCAAAAGAATTTCAGCGAGAATATGAAAATATTGAGTGAAAACATCGATAATAGCGTATAATGCGTGGTTACATGTTGTCGTCATCCATTCCGATTTCTGTCAAAAAAGGAAATTAAATGAAGTGAAATAGAGTAAAATGAAATGAAGGGACGTGAAGTAAAGAGAAGTGAAGTGAAGTGAAGTAAAGAGAAGAGAAGAGAAGTGAAGTGAAGTGAAGTGAAGTGAAGTGAAGTGAAGTGAAGTGAAGTGGAGTGGAGTGGAGTGGAGTGGAGTGGAGTGAGGTGAGGTGAGGTGAGGTGAGGTGAGGTGAGGTGAGGTGAGGTGAGGTGAGGTGAGGTGAGGTGAGGTGAGGTGAGGTGAGGTGAGGTGAGGTGAGGTGAGGTGAAGTGAAGTGAAGTGAAGTGAAGTGAAGTGAAGTGAAGTGAAGTGAAGTGAAGTGGGGTAAAATGAAATAAAGTGAAGAAAAATAAAATGAAGTAAAGTAAAGAAAAGTGAAGTAAAATGAAACTTGTATACCTCTTGCCAATCGATCTGTCTGTCAGGTAGTTTCATGTTATCAAATATTCGAAATACAACTTTGAAGACATCTCTCCACCAATGCTGGAGGAAGGTGTTGCCATAACTCTTCATGATCTCAAACATAACTGTCAGACCCCTGAAGAATAAAGAAAAACAAAAAGAAAATAAAAACCAAAACGAAAAACATCACAGCAAGCCATCACAACCGTTAACTGCTACTGCACTCCCATATCAATAATGTCACACACCTCAAAATGCGTCAGACTACATCATACCACACCACACCATACCACACCACACCATCCCCATTCCCATCACACCACATTCCGCATCACACACGACACCATCTTCACCTCACACTACAGTAACCCCACCATATCATACCACACCCCATTACACCCCCCATTATATCCCACGACAGTGACCACACCTTACCCCACAACACTCCACACCTCACCACACCACACCTTACTCCACAACACTCCACACCTCACCACACCACACCTTACTCCACAACACTCCACACCTCACCACACCACACCACACCACACCTTACTCCACAACACTCCACACCTCACCACACCACACCTTACTCCACAACACTCCACACCTCACACCACACCTCACTCCACAACACTCCACACCTCACCACACCCTATCCAACAACACAGCCTACTCCACAACATTACACACACTACACCATACCACCCTGCTCCACCCTACCCCACCTTTTTCCACAACACTCCGCACCCCACCACACACATCACACTTTACACCACACCCAACCATACCTACCACATCCCACAACACTACACACCACACCACACCCCACCGCACTCCACCACACCATTACCCCACAACACCATACCCCACCCCACCTTCCTCAACAACACTCTCCACCCCACCTCACCTCCCACTCCACCCCACATCCACCCCACAACACTACACACCCAAACAATCCAAGTACATACAGTTACCCTCATTAACAACCTTACCTCGTTCTCACATCTAGTTTACACCTATTGATAATACACGAGAGTTCAAAGAGGACTGGAAACCAGCCTTTGACCCAAATCCTATCAGTCTCAGAAATAGCCGCGTCTTCACTGCCATGATCTTTGAACATCTTTACAAGAAAAACACAAACCATAATTAAAGAAACCTTGTCGTGGAAAAACGATTGGGGTTTAAGTGTCCAAAATAATAACTTTCCGACATCGTGGTAGTCATGTTCAATAGGCGCATCATTTTAAAAAAAATATTGGCAAGCTCCCCTCAAAGTAAACGTACTATTTAAAATAAACAAAGTATAGATACAGTTTCTGGATATTTAACACTGTTATTCTGCTGTTGTTGGCTCTCTGGCAAGTCTGTTTGCCATTGCTTACTTTGTGGGGAGCCGCCAAGAGCCCGCCAATTCCTTTCCAAAACGATGCGCGCGCAACACTCTGAAACTCGCCTATTGGAGCATTTCGCACTGTTTGACCAGCGGTTGCTATAGGCAATAAAGTTATTAAGTCTAAACCATTTCCTCAAGCGGTACAATATTCGGTTGGAAATACTTTCACTCACGCCTTGCTGAGGGATCTCCCCTTGCCAAGTAAAATCGTCTGACGTTATTGGAGGATTGGTGCCAAGCCACAGGGGGGATGCCACCCCCTGATCAGAAGTAATCAAGGCAACCCCGCCATAGCCCACCTCCAGGCACCAGTCACACTGCCAAAGCAGTGGAAATATATATACTTACCCTTGCATTCTATCAGGAGTGGGTGTGTGGGTCACTAAACAGCGCGCGCAAAACCAGTCAAGCTCAGACCACGCTGACAAGACTTTGATGAGCGCTGAGATAATCCCTACATATTACCATGAGTGACCGCTGACTAGCATTGTCTCCTTTTTTACCTTGCCTAAATTACATTTAGCCACATTTAAATGACACTCCTGGGAGTGACAAGGTTAAAAGAAGTAATCAGGTTGGGAAAATTAATTAATTCATCATTCGCCCCGTTTCCAAACAATTCAATTCAAACGATTATGTTCTGATGCACTGAATAACTAACTTACCATCGGATTTTCAAACACGAATCTAGCACAATTTCGGATGAGGCGAATGGCTTCCATACTTGTGTCTGGAAAACTGGCGTTGCAAGCAAATTCCGAGAGACATTTGACCGCGTCTTGGAAAGAATCGATGGTTGCAGAAAAATATTTCTCAAATATGGTTGCTAGAAAAAAAGATTTAAAATAATATGAAATACAGTCAGACAGACGCACAAAGACGGACGGACGGACGGACGAACGGACGGACGGACGGACGGACGGACGGACGGACGGACGGACGGACGGACGGACGGACGGACGGACGGACGGACGGACGGACGGACGGACGGACGGACGGACGGACGGACGGACAGACAGACAGACAGACAGACAGACAGACAGACAGACAGACAGACAGACAGACAGACAGACAGACAGATAGACAGACCTGTTGTTTGGAATGCTAATTCAACGATTCCTTCGTCGTGATCTGAAGCGGCCAAATGGAAAACGGAAAAGACATTTTTCCAACCAGACTTAATGTTCCCAGCTTGAGAGTGAACCATTTGTGTAACACAACGAACGACCATGTCGCGTATGGTGGCAGACCTACGAGCAGAAAATACTCTATTAAGAACGGATCTACACTCTACAGCGTACTGCTGGGTTTGTGGGGATCTGATTTACAAGGCGAGCTGCAAGCGAGCCGTAGATCGGCTGCAAATGCTTTCTCGTACTTATCAAAAGGACCCATGTAAATAGCCATGTTTTCAAACTATTTTTTCAAGTTGGAGTGATTTTAGCTAAGTAAATTGAGGAAAAATTTTATGTAAATCAGGAGGAATCTGTATGCGATTTACAGACATTGATTAAATATTCATTTCTTTTGAGTTTTCTTCATGAATTACAAATGAATTTGAGAAGTTTTGTTAATAAATTAAAGACCTAAAGCAGTCACCTGTTTTTCTTCATAATATACTCAAAAGGTCTTAAAAAATCTTTCTGGAATCTAAAGTTGGGTAATTCGCCTTTTTCCAAGAACTTCATTGATAACTGTCGAAGAGAGTCGACGCAGAAGAAAGCTACCTCTTCATTTGGGTTACAGCCACACTGAAAAAGAAAGTGAGATCTGATTGAGTTGATTTTCATCTTAGATACACAAGTTTTGCTCGATCTATCATAACCTTTTATAAAATAACATGTATACTACGCGAGCCCTGACTGGTCAGTTGCCGTGTTTGGATCAGAGTATCCAAACACGGAAAATTCCCGCCAAAACGATTTTTTGAAAATGTCGGACAGTATATCATATTCACTTGTGATTATTTTATAAAAGAAATACCAAATGGTTTTTTCCGTGTTTGGAGACTCTTATCCAAACACTTGGGAAATTGCTCGACTTTCGAAAAGCTAAAAGCACTCGCCTACGGCTCGTGTTTTGTTACGCTTTTCTCCAGTCTCGCAATTTCCCGCTTGTTTGGATCAGAGTATCCAAACACGGAAAACCATTTGGTATTTCTTTAATAATGGCATTTCTATCACATTTCTCACAAAACCCGAACAGTCAGTTTCAACTAGAGAATCGGCCAATTAACCATTTGCTGCATGACATTCCGAGATGTCTTCCTTTGATGAGAAAAATCGTCTGGCGTTAGGTAGAGTAAAAAGATAAACTTGTCCCACAACAATGCGAGCCGAAAGAGATAGCAACTTTGACTACGATAATCTTATATAGGAAAGCCATAAACAAGTGCTTCTTACCTTATTAAAATGATCGCCTAGCACAGCCCATATTCTCGACCACTGCAGCCTGATACGACCCATGTTATAGTAAGCAATTTCTACAATCTTTTGAAGACTGAACATACGAATCATAGTTGGATTGGATAACTCGACTTCAGATACTTGACGTAATGCCTCGACGAAGTCAACTGTGAAAAAGAAATAATCCTTTCTTTTAGTATTCTTCTGTTGCCATACGTTGCCATACGAGTCGTCTTTCTCTTTCTTTCTTTCTTTCTTTCTTTCTTTCTTTCTTTCTTTCTTTCTTTCTTTCTTTCTTTCTTTCTTTCTCCTTTCCCTCCCTCCCTCCCTCCCTCCCTCCCTCCCTCCCTCCCTCCCTCCCTCCCTCCCTCCCTCCCTCCCTCCCTCCCTCCCTCCCTCCTTCCTTCCTTCCTTCCTTCCTTCCTTCCTTCCTTCCTTCCTTCCTTCCTTCCTTCCTTCCTTCCTTCCTTCCCCTCCCTCCATTCATCCATCTTTTCTCCCTTCCCACCCTCCCTCTGTGCCTCATTCCCTTCCTCCCCCCTTTTCTTTCTTCCCTCCAAATATCTCAGTTTCAGATCGTACCTATAGCGTCTCCATCAAGTTTCACCGAGCCTGTGAAAACCCTAATATAACACCAAACGAAAATAATGCAGTTAATCTGAATTAACAATGTGTCACAATAACAATCAATCATGATGTAATTAACAAATGTTTCCCCTTACCGGTCCACAGCAACTACAACACTTTGCGAGCTCGTTTCACCGATGGCTTCTTGCATAATTGCCATCCTTTTAACATCGGTCGCGATAGGCATACGAGCTAGAAGAAAACGGTAAACTAAAAATTAGTCTATTTATCATCATCACTATCACCACCACCACCATCATCATCATCATCATCATCACCACCATCATCATCACCACCACCACCATCACCATCACTACCATCATCATCATCACCACCACCATCATCATCATCATCATCACCACCATCATCATCACCATCATCACCATCACCACCACCATCATTATCACCACCACCATCATCATCACCATCATCACCACCACCATCATCACTATTACCACCACCATATCACCACACCACCACCACCATTACCATCACCACCATTACCATCATCACCACCACCATCACTATCACCATCACCATCACCACCATTACCATTACCATCATCACCACCACCACCACCACCACCACCATCACCATCATCATCACCATCACCACCATCATCACCATCACCACCACCATCATCACTATTACCACCACCATATCACCACACCACCACTTACCAGCAGAAGTATCATGAAATGCAGTTCTAGAGTTAGCTGTAGGTGACGTGCCAGCATTAGTAATTCCAGTAGCTCCAGTATGAAGGTACCTCGTCTTCACCCCAGTACCAATAAGTTGAGCCAGTTCAAGTTGGGAAATGCATTTTAAAATCTACAGAAAAAGAAACAGAATATTGAACCATTGAACCTGATGACGTGTGATCTGACGTGGATTCATGCCATCTGTGTGTGTGTCCTTTAAGGTGAGGTAATACAGGCAACATTTTTCTTCAACTTTCAATGCAACTTTGTTGCGTTGAAAGTTGAAAAGCGTTGTTGCAGCACGTATTACCACCCACCTTAAACATCGTCACGCAACAATGATTTTGTTGTAAGTTAAAAAAATTTGTTGAAAAAAGTAGACTCCAGTTCAACTTGTTGTAACATGCTGACTCAACTTACAACAAAATCATTGTTGCGTGACAATGTTTAAGGTGGGTGGTAATACGTGCAATAACGCTTTTCAACTTGCAACGCAACAATGTTGCAGCAATTTGTTGCTCGTATTACCTCACCTAGATCACGGTAAACAATCAATGAAAATACACACATAAGTCATGTGATTGTATAATATAAAACACATACAGTATACAGTGAAATAATGCAACAGCTCACCTCTAACCATGATTTGCCGACATAGTTGCCATCCGTTTGAGCGATGGTAATGAGTGTTTTAATAGTCTCGATATTCTTGGTCTTCATTTCGTGAATATGAGTGCCACTGGTTGCCGTTAGCAACGTGAACCTGGACAGAGCTTGGACGAAGGCATCTCTTTCAAGCTAGAGTAACAAATAGATATATTCTTATAAAACCGTAAGTGGAACACGGAATAAAAAAAAATTAAGTTTTGACCTTAGGTTAAAGTGCCTATCACCTCTACAGGGATTTAATATATTTAAGATATTTGGAACATTCTGAGAAGAAATGTAATATATTTTCTCAGACAAAAGCTTAATCTTCATGGACTTTTTCACAGTCAAAGTTACCGGATATGACGTCAGCCAGAACTTGCAAACCGGTTTTCTTGTTTCAATTTCACAAGTAGTCCTGGTAGACGTCACATCCGGTAACTTTAACAGTGAAAAAGTCCATGAAGATGAAGTTTTTGTCTAAGGGGATATATTACATTTCTTCTCAGAATGTTCCAAATATCATAAATATATTAAATCCCTGTAGAGGTGATAGGCACACTCATACTTCCGACATCTTTGTTTGGTCACTTTTTGGGCGGGACCCGTAGTGCAGTTATGTTTAGGTCAGTGATTAGTGTCTAT
>OZ036016.1:5098213-5113213 GCA_964035015.1 Corallium rubrum
TTATTTAATGAAAATGTGTGTGAGTTTCTCCTGCCAAAGCCAAATACTTTTTAGTTGAAGTTTGAGAGTTAATACAATGACTGAACAATCCAAAACCACGAGTAATATTTGTTAACTTTAGACAAGTTGATCGTTTACCGCGACAAGTTTGTATATTTTACAACGGCTTTTTAACTTGGAAAGGAAAGTGACAAAACTGAGTGTTCACATCTAATAATTAATAAATTACTACTGGAAGATCGTAAATAAAGCCAAGAGCTTTTAACAAGACCAAACCAGCACAAAAATTGAATCTGAAACGTAACAAAAACACAGCGCAAAAAATGAAGTGAATGACAGTATGAGACCATTTTGACGTGGAGAACATCGCTCTAATAAGGCCATGATATTAAACACACACATGTCAAATTTCTTTTATTTTAATATCCAAATAACATATTAACATTAATAAATCAAGACTGCACTTCTTTGAAGTGTTCTTGATTTTTCCATTTCCCTTGTAAATCTTTATAAATCGCCATTTTCCTAACCTTGAAACAATGTTTATATAAAGAACCGCTGCGGGTCGCGGCGCTGCCAAAATGGCTGCTATGATGTCACATCACTACCTGTCAGAACGACCACCTGTCCTTAACGGCCACTTTTACGTGGCACCAGGGGTGGTCGCAAAACTCAGGTTTCACTGTAATGGCAATCACGACATAGCGTACCTAGGTTGTCGTCCACCTGGGAGTCCGGTTTGAAGTAGAGATCACGACTCCATTCCACCATACATTTCAAGATGGACACCAAGCACTCAAGACCTTTGATACGAATACTTCTTTCTTGAACCTATTGTGTAGCAGAAAATAAAAAAACATTAGTCTCCCTTATTTGTTGTCTGTTTTGTTTTGTTTTGTTTTGTTTTGTTTTGTTTTGTTTTGTTTTGTTTTGTTTTGTTTTGTTTTGTTTTGTTTTGTTTTGTTTTGTTTTGTTTTGTTTTGTTTTGTTTTGTTTTGTTTTGTTTTGTTTTGTTTTGTTTTGTTTGTTTGTTTTGGGAATCGGAGAAATCAAAACACAGAACCTAGATACTTACAGGTGTAGCTCCTAATTCAATGGCTTGACGTCCTTGGGCAACTTTAGATAAGTCATTAATTAATCTTTCAAATATATTTGACAAAGCTAATTCACAATCGTAGTTGAGATAAATATCCACAACCGTCTGAGCATCTGGAAAACAAACAAAATAACAGTGTTTATCTTATTGTTTGTACATGTAATTTTAGTCCAAGAATCATCTTCAGAATTCTAAGGCGTGTACCTGAACAAATTCTGGTAAGTGTCTGCATGACCATCCACTTGTGCTGAAAAGAACTGGTCGAAGTCTCCAAAATATTTAGAAATATATCTTTGAAAAAGACCTTAAATATGATAAAATAAGACATTAGATTTCTAATTACATGATAAAATAATACAAAATAATAAACATGATCTACGACGTCATCCTCAACGATGACGTCCTTTAAACAAAAGAATTATTTTTGCAAAACAAAGAGAATGAAAAATTTTAGTCCCAATAGTAATCTCAACACCGTCCTCGTTCTTTATACAACGCCACTTAGAGCATTTTCACGTCTTCAGGACGACGTCAACGGCCAAGAGATGAGAACTGTTGATTAAGACTGACTTCAACACTAACGCTGTGATCATTTTAGCAGTGCTGGGGCGTTTTGGAAGTCACCATATCAAATATAATAGTCAATTAACTGTGACTTCTTTAAATTGTAAAATTTATGTTGCTTCTTAACCGCCGTCGTCGTCCCTAGGACGTCTGAGGTTCTCCAGAGTCGGACTGGGCCCATGTGCCATTGTGCCAATGCGCCCCCTTAGGATGCCGTTACTGCGCCCCTTTCCCATTGTATAATATTATATTTGATACGTAGTGCAATTCCTATTTAAAAACCCGATTTTGGATTTATAGTCGTTTTACGTTTTAATCAGACTCTAAAATTCTTGTTAAATATTCTGAAAGAAACCCTGACGGCACCCCCCCCCCCCTAATGGCACCGCCCTTCTCCCTAATGGCACCGCCCCTCTCTCTGACGGCGCCCCTCTCCCTAATGGCACCGCCCCTCTCCCTAATAGCACCGCCCCTCTCTCTAATGGCACCGCCCCTCTCCCTAATGGCACCGCCCCTCTCTCTAATGGCACCGCCCCTCTCCCTAATGGCACCGCCCCTCTCCCTAATAGCACCGCCCCTCTCCCTGACGGCACCGCCCCTCTCCCTAATGGCACCGCCCCTCTCCCTAATAGCACCGCCCCTCTCCCTGACGGCACCGCCCCTCTCTCTAATGGCACCGCCCCTCTCCCTAATGGCACCGCCCCTCTCCCTGACGGCACCGCCCCTCTCCCTAATGGCACCGCCCCTCTCCCTAATGGCACCGCCCCTCTCCCTAATGGCACCGCCCCTCTCCCTAATGGCACCGCCCCTCTCCCTAATGGCACCGCCCCTCTCCCTAATGGCACCGCCCCTCTCCCTAATGGCACCGCCCCTCTCCCTAATGGCACCGCCCCTCTCCCTAATGGCACCGCCCCTCTCCCTAATAGCACCGCCCCTCTCCCTGACGGCACCGCCCCTCTCCCTGACGGCACCGCCCCTCTCCCTGACGGCACCGCCCCTCTCCCTAATGGCACCGCCCCTCTCCCTAATAGCACCGCCCCTCTCCCTGACGGCACCGCCCCTCTCTCTAATGGCACCGCCCCTCTCCCTAATGGCACCGCCCCTCTCCCTGACGGCACCGCCCCTCTCCCTAATGGCACCGCCCCTCTCCCTAATAGCACCGCCCCTCTCCCTAATGGCACCGCCCCTCTCCCTAATGGCACCGCCCCTCTCCCTAATGGCACCGCCCCTCTCCCTAATGGCACCGCCCCTCTCCCTAAAGGCACCGCCCCTCTCCCTCATGGCACCGCCCCTCTCCCTAATGGCACCGCCCCTCTCCCTAATGGCACCGCCCCTCTCCCTAATGGCACCGCCCCTCTCCCTAATGGCACCGTCCCTCTCCCTAATGGCACCGCCCCTCTCCCTGACGGCACCGCCCCTCTCCCTGACGGCACCGCCCCTCTCCCTAATGGCACCGCCCCTCTCCCTAATGGCACCGCCCCTCTCCCTAATGGCACCGCCCCTCTCTCTAATGGCACCGCCCCTCTCCCTAATGGCACCGCCCCTCTCCCTAATGGCACCGCCCCTCTCCCTAATGGCACCGCCCCTCTCCCTAATGGCACCGCCCCTCTCCCTAATGGCACCGCCCCTCTCCCTAATGGCACCGCCCCTCTCCCTAATGGCACCGCCCCTAATATGAAGCCAGTCCGACTCTGAGGTTCTCAATTACTTATGCTATATCTATCATACCTCGATTTGCATTTTCAGATGAGTCTTGAAGTAAGATAGTAGAGTAAGAAAGATAGCCAAGGACAGTTCAAATACAGCCGGAACTGACGAGACACCATTCTTGGACAAGGCCACGCAAAGATATTGTTTAATGGCGTTGATGAACATGGGATGAGTGCGAAATACCGGTCCAGCATTTTGAAGACAAGACAAGAGCAGCTCAAGTGAAAGAATTTTAGATCTAAGTTCATGAGACCTACGTAAAGAAAGAATTATTGTATTACTCTTCATTTCCTTTTTCCCTTTACTTCTTTTCTTTTATTTATTTATTTATTCATTCCTCCCTCCCTCCCTCCCTCCCTCCCTCCCTCCCTCCCTCCCTCCCTCCCTCCCTCCCTCCCTCCCTCCCTCCCTCCCTCCCTCCCTCCCTCCCTCCCTCCCTCCTTTCCCTCCCTCCCTCCACCCATGTACTTCCATCCAACCAAACCATACCATAGCACACCGCACCACACTGCACCACACCATAGAACAATCTCCAGTACTTACTTTGGATCCAACGGTCCCTCTGCCAAAGGTTTCATAGAAAGCTTACACAAAGATCGAAACACGAGGAAAGCATCTTTCTGAGTGATGTGAGAGAATCTTGCATGAGCTGGCTTTGCATCAGTCCCTCCCTCACCAGGCATATCCGAGTGAGCTTCAGACACTGAACTTCGAGCAGTCTCAACTCCATCCAGAGGAGCTTCTAATGTATCCTCCGATATTGTTCCCTGCACACCGGATTCCGTTCCCGCTACCTCACGTACATCCCCCGGAACTTCTTCATCTCGTTTCACATTTAATACGGTGTTTTCGGTTTTGCTGTCTGAGTTCTCAACAACATTTGTTGATTCATTCTCAACAGGAGGCACCTCAGAAGTGTTATTTACTAAGGAAGACTCATTCGTTTCAGCCAAATGTCCTTCTTCGTTAGCTACCGAGCCCTTTTCATGGTCAACATCACCAGATTCTGGTTCATTCCTTTCGTTTAATGGCTCCGCAATGGACACGCTTTCACCATTTTCCGAATGTTCAGTTTTCGGAGCAATCGATGGATCATCTGAAGATTCATTTTGACGAGTTTTGCCATCTTCGTTATCTTTCAAACAAAGAAAAAGACTCTGAGTTGAACTGATGAATCTGGGAGCGTACAGTGTAGTTATACAGTAGCGAGGTTCAGATCACACTTCCACTACCACTACCGCTACCGTAAATGTGGTTAAGCTGATGTTATGTTCGTTTTTTCGTTCTGTAGTCGTAGTTGGTTTTAATCCTGGTATCGTAAAACGCTTTCTTTTTGCACTAGGTTTGAGACCTGCGACCATTACTGAACATAAAAACAATATTTGCCATGTTGAACTGATGAATCTGGGAGCGTACAGTGAACAATACAGTATACTGATCTATACAGAAAAAGTTAAAGGAATACTCACCAGTTAACTTTTCAACATTCAGCTCGTCCTGCTACAAAAAATTCAGCAAAAATTAGAAAACATAGGTACGCATTGCGTGCGTGCATCTACATGTTTAAAAGGTGCTGCGTGTTACACGGTGCAATTTTTTCGTGAAACTGCAATGGTTTGTGAACCAAAGGAAGCAAGTCAAGTTTCTAGACGAGTGCTACACGGTGCAAATGTGTATGGTTCGTGAAACTTGTCACAGCAACGGCGTTCAGTGTACGAGGCTGACATAATCTTAATTGTTAATAGACGAGTTTCAGGGTGTTGCATGCGCATCGTTTTGGAAAAGAATTGGCGGGCTCTTGGCGGGCTCCCCACAAAGTAAGGAATGGCAAACAGACTTGCTAGCGAGCCAACAACAGCAGAATAACAATGTTTTATATCCAGAAACTGTATCTATACTTTGTATATTTTAAACAGTATGTTTACTCTGAGTGGAGCTTGCCAGTTTCTTTGAAAAATGATGCGCGCGCAACACCCTGAAACTCGCCTATTGTTATATAGCTAGAGTTCCGCTGGGTACAACGATGACTGTCATTGGTTCGTTTGTGGTCACATGACCTTAGCTAAATTTCAATGTAGACCGAGCGGGCAACAATTGAGAACTTATTGCCTGTTCGGGCAATGTTTTGCCAGGTGAAATGTTTTGGTAAGTCTTTCAGTTCGTCTTTTGTGTACTTGCCCTTGATAAACGTCGAAATTATTCAGCGAAATTCAAGCTATATAACAAAACACTTAATGTCTGCTACCTCGGGAAACAGTTAGTTTTGTTTGACTGTTTCCCTCGGGAGCAGACATTAAGTGTATATTATACATCTCGGCCGCCGCGCAAAACCTGGAAGGCCCTGAGGACGAGTTTACTGGTCGCTTGCTGTTATATCACGCATCTAGACGACTGTGGCTTCACGAAAGGCATAGTCATGCACATCCATACTACTAACTTAGGGGTACATGGTTGCGTAAACGCCACCTTTAGACACAAACCCCTGGGTCGCAAAAGCCACACAATGAATCAATATTATGTACCTCTGCATCAGTATTATGTACCTCTGCTTGTTTGCCTTCAACTTCGTTCTTTTTTACTGTAGTGTTATCAACTTCGACACCAGCTTCATCAACTTCATGATCATCTTTAAAAGAAAGCAGTGTATAATACCACATAAATAACGACGTACAGTGCTGTGACCCAAAAGAAGAGATGTATACCAAACCCCTATGGAAATTGCATGCAATGTTCTCCCAGCTATTTGCTCAAAAACATTTCTGAGTTTCAAAGCGGGACTCGAACCCACAACCATTTGATCGCCAGTGAGACGCTCTAACCATTGAGCTACTGGAACTCAGATGATTTGAACGTAGATTTAATATGTGTACAACCCACAACTTTCTGATCACCAATGAGACGCTCTAACCATTGAGCTACTGGGACTCAGAGGATTTAAACGTAGATCGAATAAGTGTACAACCCACAACCTTTTGATCACCGGTGAGACGCCCTAACCATTGAGCTACTAAGACTCAGATGATGGCAGAGCAAAGGTTACATATGTGTACAACCCACAACCTTCTGATCACCAGTGAGACGCTCTAACCATTGAGCTACTGAGACTCAGATGATTTGAACGTAGATTGAATGTGTACAACCCACAACCTTCTGATCACTGGTGAGACGCTCTAACCATTGAGCTACTGAGACCCAGATGATGGCAGAGCAAAGGTTACATATGTGTACAACCTTCTCATCGCCGGCGAGACGCTCTGACCATTGAGCTACTGGGAAAGTTCTGCCTCTGAACGAGCTTTGCCCGAATATTCAGGTGACCGTAGGTTGAGTTTGACGTATGACATTATATACTGCTATGTGAGCATGATGATGATACATGTATATATGTTAATGTTGTAATGCATGTTGTTAAGAGAAGAGATGAATATGCTAGTTCGGATATATTGAGTGTAAACGTTCTTCAAGCTATTTTAGATTTCTGAGTTGCAAAGTGGGACTCATAACCTTCTGATCGCTGGTAAGATGCTCCAACCATTGAGCTACCTAAAACTTGAGGATTTAGATGATTTGAGTCCCAGTAGCTCTTATGTTTCCTGTGCAATAGAGTACCTCTTAAATCAATGCCTTCGTCTTGTGGAACAGCACCATTAGGTAAAGACTGGTCTTCTTTGACATCTTCTCCTCCGTCTTTCACTGTTGCATCTTGTACTTCAGGTAACTTGTCAGTTGTTGCATCATTTTCAGCGCGACTTTCTGGAGTTTTGCTTTCTTCTACAGCTTCTTGCTCTGTCTTGGCAGCAATAGCCTGAATCAAAATAAGAACACGTCTACAATAAAGATTGAGCGTTTTGTAGTTTTAAATGATTGATGAACCAGCTGTTTCCTTGGCTGCCTATTATGTATTATGTAATGTTGCATGCGTGTACTCTTATACCACTTTTTGTAACCATTTTATAAATATACGTGAGCCCCCTTGATGAGCTTTTATTGCTCTTGGGGCAAACGTAAGAAATATATGTTTAAATAAAAAAAAATAAAGATTGGTATCTTGGAACAAGATCCTGCCACGTATAATCCTCTATAAGAATTACATGCTCCAGTCAATCAAATTAATCATTATCAGGATTCTTGGAACATCAAATATAGGCAAAGTTAACTGCTGATGTAGTTAGCCAGTGGCCTACCCCTGAGATCTTAGGGAGGCCCAAGTTCTTGAGGAGGCCCAAGGGTGCTCACGCACGTTGCCATTCAGCATAGCTTGTCTTTACGGTTGCTGCAATCATTGCTGGCCTTGCTTGCTGGCCTGTTGCTCAGCTCCAGTGTTTGATTTTTCGAATTGTTGCGATTCATTATTGGATGTTATGTTCATTAGTATTCTTTATATAAAATTGTAAGTTCATTATGTTTTCTTTATATAAAATTGTATGTTCATTAGTATTTTTTATATAAAATTGTAAGTTCATTAGTATTCTTTATATAAAATTGTATGTTCATTAGTATTCTTTATATAAAATTGTATGTTCATAAGTATTCTTTCTGACGTCAAGAAGTTTTATCAGGTATAAAACCACAGACATGGTACTGATTTCCTTTGTGTTTTCCTCGTGAATTATTAATGAGTTTTTGAAATGTAATTTAACAAAGATACACTAAAGGTTGTCTCTTAACTCACTCCGTGATAAATTGAACTTACAGCTTGGTACTCCATTCTTTGAAAGACCAAACTTATCATCTGTGTGAGAGTGGCTTTGGCTGTTGTCTGGTTGATGAGGTTCTTGCTGGCTAGGTAAATGTTGTATACAGTTCGAACAGCTTGAAGAAGAGTTCCTTCGTGAACTTCACAAGTACTTGATGTAACAGCAGTGAGCAGGGCCTTCAAAATGTAAACAATCATGCAATCACACAAAACTTAACCATTTTTGCAAGCAAGACGTAAGTGAGTTCAGAGTGCAAGCGAGCACTGAAATGTATACAGTACATTAAATCAATACCCAGTACCTTAATAATCTGCAGTTGCACACCTTCATCAGTCTGGATACCAATAAAACAGCCACATATAGTGTCGATAATTCTGTCAATTAATCGTTTCTCTGGCTCTATGGAATCAGGCGTGTCACCAACAATATGGCCATAGGCTATTAGTTTCTATACAAAATAATTGTATATTTTTATAATCCAATTCATAATTATTTTTTGCATTATTTGTTGTGCTAAACCAAAAATGTCATTCATATTTATCGGAAAATTTTTATACTTGGTTTTTCCCTCCCCTATAAAAATCTTAAAACCCTTAGAAAAGAGTTAGACATGCTAGAACTGTTTCCTTCCTCCCTCCCTCCCTCCCTTCCTTCCTTCCTTCCTTCCTTCCTTCCTTCCTTCCTTCCTTCCTTCCTTCCTCCCTCCCTCCCTCCCTCCTTCCTTCCCTCCCTCCCTCCCTCCCTCCCTCCCTCCCTCCCTCCCTCCCTCCCTCCCTCCCTCCCTCCCTCTCTCCCTCCCTCCCCTTCCCTTTACTTCCTTCCTCCCTCCCTCCCTCCCTCCCAGCCTCCCTCCCTCCCTCCTTCCTTCCTTCCTTCCTCCCTCCTTCCTTCCTTCCTCCTCCCTCCCTCCCTCCCTCCCTCCCTCCCTCCCTCCCTCCCTCCCTCCCTCCCTCCCTCCCTTCCTTCCTTCCTTCCTTCCTTCCTTCCTTCCTTCCTTCCTTCCTTCCTTCCTTCCTTCCTTCCTTCCTTCCTTCCTTCCTTCCTTCCTTCCTTTGTTCCAAATTAAGCTGCCATATGACACTGACATGCAACTACAGGTGTATGTACCACAGAATACCACACAAATTTACATGTTCCATATCTTTTGTAAAATACATATAATATGGTCTGTTAATATTTTTTAGTATAGTTTTTCACTGTATTTTTTCTTCCCGGGGGGTTTTGGGGCTAGATTTGGTAGACTTTGTTATTTTTTTAATTGAACATTCTGTGGAAAAAACCCTAATGTACCACAGAATACCAGTGCAGCAAACACACAATAAGTAAGGAACGGTTTATCAAATTGTACCAGGATTTGGTGTGTCATGTTGTGTGCTAATACTGTTGGATGTAAAAAAATATTGCTAACTTAAGTGAAAGGTAATTACTAAAATCACTACAGAATACCAGTGGTGTGTACCACAGAATACCAGTTTTTTTATCAATAATTTTGAAAAATACAGTTGTCCGATAGTAAAACTGGTTACTCTGGGTGATTCCTGTATAGTAATAGTAATGTGTTGCACTGAAAAACATTAACTTTATGTATTCTTTCTATTAGCTAAGCTGCCTGATATCATGCTAAACAACTAAAACAGTAAAACAACCTTGGCCAAAAATCGGAAATAATCCTGGGGGCTGGGTACGAGTTTAGGCTGATTATCCAAGATGGCAGATATAATTCTTGAGTAGCCGGTCACGTGAAAAGTGAAAAACAACATTTTGATACATGTACCACAGAATACCAGTCAATGGTTATCCAGTGTAATAAATAGTAACTACCATTTTTCAAAGATATATATGCGGTAGTACTAATCAGTTGGTTAAGGGTTAATTTATGACTATTGAGCAACTTAAATTATGCTGGTTTGCAAACTTAATTTCAAAATTCGGGATTTTATAGGCATTAAGAGGAAAAAATTATAAAAAAAAAAGAATTTTATTTCTTGTTAAACCAGATTATTTTTAAGAATTGATTTGGTAATACCCTTTTTTTGTTTTAATATGTTCGTTTAGACTAAAATTAATACATATTCACAAAAATAAATTATATAGCATGTTTCCTCCAAATTTTATAAGAGAAATAAAAAAACTGGTATTCTGTGGTACTGTGGTATTCTGTGGTACATACACCTGTACCGCACAATTAAAATACTGTAAAAATATTTAAAACAGTAAAATATTTAACAGCTATGTAGTAACTAACCTGAATGCAGTCTAAAGCAGTTGTAACAATGCGAGAACATTTTGACTGACATGCCAGTTCAAATGGGAGAAAATATTGATCAGCTGTGATAAACGTAGGTCGACCAGGGGGTGGAGGAAGTGCTGCTGAAGAACCATCACTAAATGTGTAAAAAATATAATTGTACATGTATTATAATATTTACTGTAGATAAGATAACTACAGGTATGACTTTAACCCATTCCTACATGAGCCAGCCAAAAATGACTCCTTTATTATTAGCAAATATGAAGTACTGTAGAAACCCCCTACCTTTTTTCACTCCCAGTTCCTTGTGCAACAGTAATTTCTTCTAAATTTCAAAACAAAAAACCTGATTAAATATTTACAGCAGTAGGAAACCTGAGTATTTTTTTTCTTGGCTTTATAAATTCATGAAGCGCAGTCAATCAGAGCATTTGTAGGGGGCAGCTTATTTTATAATTTATAAGACAAACAATACACCTGCGTCAGATGTTCATTTGAGCTGCTGGGAAGTACATGGAGCCTGAATCAATGGCTACATATGGTACATACTTCACATTGGTGAACATATTTACGATCACAACAGTTGTCAACCACATCTGATCACTGTTAAACTACAAAGTCAGTCAGTTACTTTCAAAATCTACCAACAACGTGCAAGAACACCTTGATCAAAAGGCAAAGCTGTTCAACTTTTTGTCCAACTCCAAAAGCAAAAGGAGCAAAGAACTTATGCATGAGTCAATATTAACCCCCACTCTCCCCACCTCAGGGAAAGGTGGGGATAGCAGGGGAAATAGCAGGGGGAATAGCAGGGGATTTGATGGGAATGTGTTTCTGAGGCTCTGGGGCATTTGCAGGAGTTTGATCGTTGGGGATCCCCAGGGGTAGGGGCTTATAGTATCTGCAGACTTTATGGTCAGCAGCCATACACAAGAAAGCTTAAAATAAGCCACAAGGAAGCATGAGATATTTTCATTCTTTTGGATCGCTTTGGCCATTTGGCAGTTTGAAATTTTATTTTCTCGAGTATAAAGTTGCCTTGCACATATTTATTTATAGTATTTAAATATTGTTCAAATATACTCTAGGTACAATATCTCAATGTTTGTGTAGATAGTGTGTTGTACAGTTGTCGGTACTCTGTATATTTATATAAAGGACATTATGTTATCTGCTTTTATAATCAGGGTGATGGCCCCAGGTAGAGGGCTATTTGTTGAGTTTTGTTTTCGAAATCATTCCCCAGGTATGGGGGCTTTGGTGTGTATTTGGGTGGTAGCAAAAACAAATCCCCACCTTTCCTCGGGGTGGGGGGAGTGGGGGTTAATATTGACTCATGCATTACAACATGCCTCATGACCTCACTCAGTCACACGGCTAACAACTCACTGGAAGTGTAAATAGTAGTGAAAGTAAAATGTGTAAACAAAAATGCAAAATTATGACCCCCCCAAAAAGAGGGGAAAAAACCCAAACTGAAACCTAGCCTTGGCCTACCACAAGTAGCCGAGTAAAAAAAATCGAAAAATCTTTTCAGTAGAATTTTGATTTTTTTTTCTCATGTTACATTTAAAGCAAATTTCTTGAATGATAGTGGTTAGATTATTGGAATGTACAAAATTATGTAGATTGTCATTGCTACTTATAACTTAACCATTAACAAAGGTACACTACAAAATATTTTTTATATGACGCCCCCCTGTCAGTGTCACCAAAATCTAAATATTTGATGCTTACGTTCCCTCAATTCGGTCACAAACAAGAATATAGACCTTAAGACTCTCTAGTTAAGGCACTTTGTGACAAAAAAACCCCTAGTTGGTAAATACGGTTCTTTATTTATGTTAATTCAATTACCTAAAGCAGTTTCACAAGCTTTCTTGAGCTGGGAATGATGAGATTTCTTCGTTTCTTTATCATGAAGAATCTTCTCCAAGGCTCGTGATAAGAAGACGTTTTTGGTCTTGGTGTTTTTGTGCATGGCGGGTTCTCTCCAATACTAAGCTCTACACAACAAGAACGACAAAAAAGCTCCTTAATTTATAAGACACCTTGACACATTTACTAGAAGACTAGAATCCGCCATGTTGCTTCTTCCTATTCCTGAAATACATCACGTGACAGGTATTGGGCCCGACGACGTCAGGCACTTTAAAATTGGCAAGGAATCCATTTAAAATGTTTACGATATTTCCGAGTTTTCTCAATAAATAACATTTATATATTCTTTAAAAACGTTCTCCAATCTCTCTTGATTGTTTTCTCAACCTTTTTTTATAGTTTTAACTTTACACTTGCTCTAAGCGACGCATTTTAATAAGCGCGCTAAACGACGCATCATACTGTAGAATGGAGTTTACAACTTGACTTTGACGAAAATGCTTATACGCAAAAAGGCTTAAAATAATGTGCTTATAACGTCGACTTATACGTCGAATTTTAGTTGTAGTCAAACGGATTTAATTGCCTAGACAAATTTACTTTGTGTGTTGGATTTAATTTAATTAGACAACGTAGATGCGTCGAATTCATTGAAATAAGTAAATTCTAAATTTATTTACAAGCGTCGTATTTTATGCGAAGTTTATTTCGAAGTCAGCACATTTTTGCAATAATTTTTTCACTGCAGGTTTTCCGCCCGATTCAGACGTGGCGTGTGCTCGGTCGAGTGAATTGGGCACTAATCTTGTTTTCAAAGTGAAAGTAGTCACAAATAAAGAAGTCGTTTATAATTTTATGTGTTGCAGCTTGTTCAGTGTTAGTTTTGCTTTAATTTTGGCTGATCATGGGGATTCCTCATCTGGTTCTTGCTCATGGCTGGATTCCTTTTACAATCGTCATGTTTGTATGTATAATATTTTATGTGTTGTCATGAGCATACAGATATGATATGTACGTCAATGCAATATTATTGTATTATTAACCTGTTCATGTTTATCCCGAAAGAATCATATGACTTCGACGTGATCTATGAGGTGGTCTTCACTTGTCTTTGCATGTCGACTATTTCTTTGTTAATAATTGTCTATAATTGTTTTGAGAGATGCAGCTGTCAAATATGTATTTCCTGGTTTTAATAGTTTCATAATTAAACTATTAAAGTCGTTGATATCTACGGTATACATTGTATATTATAAACATTTACTGTATATTATCTATATTTAATTTAATATCTAAAACTCATTAATAATAATTCATGAGGAAAAGACAAAGAAAATCCATGTTTAATGAGGGCCTATATATGTGATATAGATTCCTCTTGATTTGCATAAACTTTAGCTTTGATTTTCTTGACTTAAGCCCCATTTACACTGCGCTCAATTTTTGGTATGGCTCGGATAAAAATGGTACCTATTTACAAGGTTCGAGCACGGATAAAATTGGTACAGGTAACAATTTAACTGAGCCATACCAAAAATCAAGCATAGTGTAAATGGACCTTTAGACAACATTTTTTTAGAAGAATTAATACACCAATGAACTTACCAAATAGATCATTTTAGAAGTAACTTACAGAATTCATGTCTGTTTAACTGTTTTGTATCGGAATACAGGCACTCAGCTTTGCCTTGTGTCTGTATACCCTGATACAGAACAGCCACTTATACTGTAAATAGTATATATACTGTGTATATATATATATATATATATATATATAATATTGTAATATATCATACATGAGGAGGAGTATTTCATCAGGATATCCAAACACTGAGACATTTGTTGAAAGCCGAGGTGAAGCCCCCCAGATGAGCGCGTGCGCTCTTAGGGCAAACTTAATTTATTAAATAAATAAGAATATGTTTAAATAAAAAAAAAAGCTGAGGTTTTTGAACAAATTTCGAAGTGTTTGGATATCCTGATGAAACACTCCTCCGAGTGTGTGATATAGTTTTGCTTAATTTATGTAATTTCTTCCTCCGATATCCAAATCACTGACACGGTACTGATTTCCTTTGTGTTTTCCTCATGAATTATTAATAAGTTATATATATACAGTATATATATATATATATATCTTGTATATACTATATATCATACAGTACATGTCGATGATAGCATAATTAGTTTGAAAACCTGAAAAGCTTAGAAATTCACACCAGCTAGCAAAATCAACAATCTGGGCCACAGGAAAAGATGGACTATAGTTATGGTTAAATGTTTTTTCTGATCATACATTGACCAATCAGAACTCAGGATATTATGGAGCTATATAGTAAATTATATGTTACTGTACCTCAAGGTTTTTATGTTACTTTATATTAATATTTCTGTTTAAAGGTAATCTTTGTGTTCTCGTGGGTGTATATCCGTTATTATCAAGACCATTCAGAATCTGAAGTGTCAACAACTGTCACAGCTATCATTGCCCTTACAATCACTTTAGTAACTTCAGCTATTGTACCTGTGGATATATTTCTGGTATCGTATATGAAAAACAATGATGGTTCTTTCAAGGTAACAAACCAGAGGTCAGGTGCCACATGTAGGCTATGGTGCTGTGCCTGTCCTGTATAAAGAAAGCAAAAATTAATATTATTAAAGTTACATTTATTATATCATGAACAAAGTAAGAGAGTGGTAAACAGATTTTTAAATTTTTAGCAATGAAATTGGAGGCCTTAAAATATCAGTACTGTCAATTGCATCTAAGGATGGACACTGTTGATTAAAATATTACC
>OZ036016.1:5118213-5180713 GCA_964035015.1 Corallium rubrum
ACAGACAGACAGATAGACAGACACACACACACACACACACACACACACACACACACACATGGACAGGCAGGCAGGCAGGCAGACAGACAGACAGACAGACAGACAGACAGACAGACAGACAGACAGACAGACAGACAGACAGACAGACAGACAGACAGACAGACAGACAGACAGACAGACAGACAGACAGACAGACAGACAGACAGACAGACAGACAGACAGACAGACAGACACAGATGGACAGACAGACAGACAGACAGACAGACAGACAGACAGACAGACAGACAGACAGACAGACAGACAGACAGACAGACAGACAGACAGACAGACAGACAGACAGACAGACAGACAGACAGACAGACAGACAGACAGACAGACAGACAGACAGACAGACACAGACAGACAGACACAGACACAGACACAGACAGACAGACAGACAGACAGACAGACAGACAGACAGACAGACAGACAGACAGACAGACAGACAGACAGACAGACAGACAGACAGACAGACAGACAGACAGACAGACAGACAGACAGACAGACGGGCGGGCGGGCGGGCGGGCGGGCGGGCGGGCGGACGGACGGACGGACGGACGGACGGACGGACGGACAGACAGACAGACAGACAGACAGACAGACAGACAGACAGACAGTAAGTAAGTAAGGTAAGTAAGGACTGGGGGCTAATCATCCTTACTTGCAGCCAGTGGCTGAATTGCAAAGGACGCAGATCAACGTGGCCGTGTCAAGGCATATCAAGGCGCTCGAAGCAGCCGCCAACGACACAGTTCAGACCACGGATCACAGCTGAGATGTTAGGTGTTGATTTTATGGAGGGAGGAAAACCGGAGAACCCGGCGAAAAACCCTCGAAGCACAGGAGAGATCAACTACAAACTCTACTCACATGAGTCCAAGCCGGACAACGGGGTCATTCCCAAGCGGTCACCCATCCAAGTACTAACCCCGTCTAACCGGGCTTAACTATTGGTGAGAGGCAGCGCGCTAACAGCACACACCAGACAGACAGACAGACAGACAGACAGACAGACAGACAGACAGACAGACAGACAGACAGACAGACAGACAGACAGACAGACAGACAGACAGACAGACAGACAGACAGACAGACAGACAGACAGACAGACAGACAGACAGACAGGCAGACAGACAGACAGACAGACAGACTATATTCCTTGACCGTTATTTTCCATCTGTAGTTATACAAAATCCGTCCTCACAAGACTATGCCCCAGGCTCTGCTCTTTTTTGTATATATTCTGATGTACGTGGTTTTAGCAATCAATGTTGTCCTCATGACACTCGCTCCCCAGTACTTGATGTACGGTAACCAGAAGTACCAAGTTCAGGTACGAAAACTGTAAAAAACTCTAACCCTTAATTAAGGCTAGTTTCAACTCAGGAAAATCTTCCGCAGGATAGGAACGGACAGGAAAGTTGAGTTCCTTTGTGTTAAAGTCATTAGTTCCGACCGAGAGCTCACAAGACAAAGAAAACGTTCCTGTCCGTTCCGGTCCTGCGGAAAATTTTCCTGAAGGAAAACTAGGCTATAGAGTAGCAAGGGGTGTCCTTATTGACAACTCAAATCGTCTGACATTAGTCAGAGTAGAATGCTAGAATACTAATGCTTCGTACTAAAAGGATTAGCTCTTTCCTGTCCGAGGGCTTCCCCCAAGATGAATAAACTCGTCTGACATTAGCTGGAGTAAAATACTAAACACCCGTTCCGACAGAGAGAGTTATACACCACTTACATAATAGCAAACTAATCTGAATATTCTTTTTTGTGCATCTTCAACTCCAAAGAATCTATGCTTCATAACGAGCCCAGAAAGGTTTATTTAGATGCACAAAAAAGAATTTTTAAAGTGAAGACTTTAATGAAAGTGGTACTATGCAATATTGATATACGCAACATTGCAATTTTGAATTGGCGGATTCAATCAGCAACTTCCAAATGCCTTATCACGATTCCTCGACGAGTTGCTTAAAATATTGGTTTTAAACATCGAACAACACATGAATGTGATGATATACTAGAAAGTTATCCAAAGTTTGGCATTTAAAATGATTTTTAGCGCAACCCGTCGAGGAATCATGATAAAGCGTTTGCATGTTGCTGATTGATTCCATCAATCAAAATTGCAACGTCATTTCGTATCAATATTGCAAAGTCGCAAAGAACATCCGGTCTGACTATAACAGGCGTATGCAACGAAAACTTTTTCCATATTCAAATCACTTTTTTTTTCGTTCTTTCGCAGGTATTAGTCAACAAAACAAATTTGACGAACAAAAATGTAACTTATAAAACTGAAGATTGTACAACAAGTGTTTCGAATGGTACGTTTGCTGAAGGTCAATTGATGCACGTTAGAGTGTCGGTTAAAAAGACGTGATTGCAACAGACTTGTGTTTTTTCTGTGTTTATATGGTGAATTTTCTCTTAATTTTTTCCAAACTTTCCAAACCTATTTCTTTTAGAACATTGCACAATGAGTCGGATATCCGTTCTTCTGTCGCGATTTTTTTATAAAGTATGGTTCTTTGGTGTCTGTGATTATTGGGCTACTTGGGTGTTTCTGCTGGTAAGTGCGACAACAACAACAACAACAACAACACCAACACCAACACAATCAACAAGACAAACAAACAAACAAACAAACAAACAAACAAACAAACAAACAAACAAACAAACAAACAAACAAACAAACAAACAAACAAACAAACAAACAAACAAACAAACAAACAAACAAACAAACAAACAAACAAACAAACAAACAAACAAACAAACACAACAACAACAACAACAACAACACCATCACCACCAACAACAGCAACACCACCACCAACACCACCAACAACAACAACAGCAACACCACCACCAACAACAACACCATCCACACCAACACCAACAACACCACCACCACCACCAACACCACCAACAACAACAGCACCACCACCAACACCAACACCACCACTAACAACAGCAACAACAGCAACACCACCACCACCAACACCAACAACACCATCCACACCAACAACAACAGTAACACCACCAACAACAACACTATCCACACCAACAACAACAACACCATCCACACCAACACCACCAACAACAACACCATCCATACCAACACCACCAACAACAATAGCAATACCAACACCACCATCATCACCACCAACAACACCACCACCATCACCACCAACAACAGCAACACCAACACCATCCACACCAACACCACCACCAACAACAACAACAGCAACACCACCACCAACAACAATACCATCTATACCAACACCACCAACAACAACAACAACAGCAACACCACCACCAACAACAATACCATCTATACCAACACCACCATCATCACCACCAACAACACCAACACCATCCACACCAACACCACTAACAACAACACCACCATCATCCACACCAACACCACCAACAACAACACCACCATCATCCACACCAACATCAACACCACCGACCACCACCATTCAGTGACGTAGCTTGAACGAGATTGCTTTCTGTTTTTGTTTAGGCATTTTCCATTGGTCTTGTGATATCATGTTGCAAAGGTCGTCGATCGTATATCGGTGAAGAAGATTCCAGTGATGACGACTCTGACTACGAGAAAGTGATTGGTACCTAAAGGTTCTCGTGGATCCCGAGTAGTGTAGCTTAGCCCTAGGCGTCCCTCTTAGTTCTCGGTGTTCCGCTTGGAAAACCTCGGAGTAGCTCTATTAAATAAAGCTGTCTCTACTGAGATTTTGGTATCAACGAAGATTTTGTAAGCGAAGGACAACGATGGACATTCATTCGTTAGTTTATTAATCCAAAAACTGCACGTCGAATTTCGTCTGCAATATTTAAACCAAACTGATGGACTAAGTGAACCTGGTAGGATAGAGACTTTTTGTAGAACTAGTAATAATTAGGAATGATATTCTGCTGGTACTTTCCCGCAATAATTAGGGTCGATTTGTTCGAGCTGGGCTGGCCCAACCACAGAATAGTAAAACAACCAGAAGTCCGACTCGCGTCGGAACCTTTGAAGTTTATGTCCTCGGGCATGTCACCTCGCGCATCTTGATTCTTCGCCATCCTACGCAATCCTGGCAAGTTCCCCCCGGCAGTTTGGACCTTCAAAAGAAGGTTAAAACTGCCGGGGGAACTTGCCAAAGATCGCGTAGAATGGCGACGGATGGCGTAAAATATCGCGCCTGCGCATTGAAGAAATGCGGACAAGTTTTCACGCGAGTCGGACTTCTGGTTGTCTTACTATTCTGTGGCCCAACTCCGTGCTGCGCAGCCGCCTGATTTCATGCGCGAGTTTACAGGCGACGTTGACGTATAAAAGAGCTTATTGCTTAGGTTTAATAGATATCAGATGGAACTCCTGAGTCAGCTAGTTTGGGTTTGGTCTGACCATGGATACAATCCATGGTTTGACTTCAATGTAAAGTACCTAACATTGTAACAACATTTGTCTTATATCCCATCTTGTATTTAAATCATGTTAAATAAATGCTATTGATTAATTAATTAATTGATTATTTTGATCATCATCAGAAAGATCATTAGCATCTTGATGAAGATCATCATCAAGAATATGATCAGCAGCGCGGCGTAGCAGGCTCTCAGCTAGGAAGCTTTATATCGCGGTGCTCTAACGAGTCATGAGTTAGCAGTCCTTTATATTTTGCCTGTGAGTTCGTTCGTTCGTGACGGATCAATCGCAAGCGACGTTTTTGACGTCAAACAGGGACAAAATTCGTCGGGACAAAATTAAATTAAAGAGAAAAACAAGAGGGCATTATTAAAGAAGTTTGACCTACACATGTATAAATAAATAAAATGCTTGATTGCACTTGTACCAGAATTACGTAAAAATGTTTGCATAAAATAAGAATAATGAGCGCAATCAAGCATTTTTTCCTACACAGAGAATCTCATGGTCAGCTTTTTATTAAATTCTCAACCAAAATTTAATAGCTTGGTCCTTGGTTTATGATCAATCTTTCCACAAACTTTCATTAAAATCTGTACAGTATTTTGTGAGTGGCGACAGACAGACAAACAGAAAACCTGGCCTGGAACCCAGGCTGCGAAAGGCCTCGACCCGACGCGAATTGTTTTTGGATGACGTCATGCGCTATTGTTGACATGTGTTTGCAACTTGGCGTAATATCAAAGATGGCGACGAAGAATGATGTTTCAGAAAACTGTCAAGAAAAAACGTCTTTTGACGCGAGTGACAGGGAAAAAGACTTACAAACTATCTTTAGAAGATTAAGAGTTAACAATAAACCGTAAGTTAACGATATTTTGGTATGAATTGGGTAGTTCTTGACAGGAAATGTTCAGACGAACGGTTGTGAAATTGATACAGTTCTCTGTTTTCAGCCGGATTTGACTGAGAAATGTTTGAAAGATGGCTAGCTTAGCTACTATATTAAATGAAGATATTTTTTGTTTGTTTGATTGGTGTTTAGAGCGTGTAACCAGTGTATTGTATTTCAAATTTTATGAAATGTTGTCGTGGTTGCCATGGCCATGACGTCAGCCAAAAATCTTAGTGTCTAGCTAATAACACGAAATTGAATATGAATGTAGAGCATTGTTGGGCAAATCCTGACCTAAGATATACTAAATTCTGTATACTTCTCTATTAGTTAATTCTATTTGGTAAATTGTTTTTAGAAAAAAGGCCACAAGCTTGCAGCCAAGGATAAAAGGAACAAGAATGAGAATCAGATCTAAAAGTTCTGGCAGTTTACCAGACAGGAGAAGAAAGAGAAAAATTTTACGAGATCCTACTTTTGTCTTCAATAGAACTCACAGCAAAACATCTTTGACCAAAAAACAGTGTGAAAATACAGAGACAACTGAAATAAATTGCCCCAACGAACCTTTATCACAGGTGGATATACATGATTCACCAGCGAGGATGCAGAGTTCTGCTACTGCAGGAACAAGTGATATTCAGTCTCGTATTCAGGGTTGTGGAGAACAGTTTAGAAATGGGGCAAATATCAAAGTCTCTGACTCTCTTAATATGGATGATACGACTCCTGAAGAGCTAGCTGCGTATTTTGATCAGTTATTACACATTCCAAAGGATATGTCGCAGATGGCAGAAATGATGTATACATGATCATGGCAGAAGTAATCAACTTTGCAGTGGGCTAGATGAGGTGTGGTTACAGGTTATGCTATACAGTACTTCATATCACCAAATTAAGATGGCATCAGTCTTGAAACTGTCTTACATACAGCAATAAGGATCCATTGTGTGTCAATATCACAGTGTTCACTGCCATCATCTTTCACAAAAGCTCTGGGGACGAGATTGAGAGTTTAATTACATTTAGTTGTTTCATGGTATATAATTTAATTTACAAAAACCATTTACCCCATTGGGCACGTTATGTAAATATTGCTTTGCTCTAGTCAGGTGGGCAAGTATTAATGTCGAACACCATGTCGTCATCTTTAAAGTGTGCTTACATTAGTTAAGAGTATGTTGAGTTCCTTGGACCATTTGATTGTGTTGATGTTGTAGTAGAGTGAGGAATTTTTATGTTTAAGAAAAAAGAAAATATGGAAAAATATTAAAAACTAAAGACAATATAATAATTATTTTAAGGATGCATTTGTACACCATTCTATTCTAAGTATTGTTCAGCCCCATCTATTTGAATATATTTAACTCTATATAAATTCTATCCTATAGCATTTTAGGGATGTTCAGTATGAGAAATTTACAGTATCAGTATACCAGTAAAATTATACCAGTATTACCGGTATACTGGTTTTTGGGCCTTGTGCAAAGTTGCATTTTATTGGATCTACAAAACCATGAAAAAATCCCAAAGTATAGGTATTGAACTAATAGTTCAAAACTTGATACCTTAAAACTCTTGATAAATTCTAATCTTTGTGAATATCAAAATATAGTTAAAATACAGTATAATATTGTTCTTCTGTGACTCTTTCGCAAAGGAATTAAGGAATGTGCTTACGTGGGATGCGATATTAAAATATAAATTAAAGGTTATTCAAAGTCATATAGCCTCATAAGTGAGTGCTATGCTACATAAAATTTCAGTATACTGAAAAATTTCGGTACACCGGAAGTTTCAGTATATCGGTATGACTGAATAAGGTATACTGATATTGGATTAAATACCAGTATTTTTGGTATATTGGTATACCGAACATCCCTATAGCATTTATAGAAACTGACAGAATCTCTCTGCCAGACTCTGTAATTACTGCCTTGAAAGTTTTATCTACTGTACCCTCTTCTAAACCTCCTTGAAGCCTTGCTGTAATAAAGGGTCCATTTTTAGCCAGCTCTGGCAGGAATAAATTAATAGAATAATTGTTTGAACATATTTCCTAGTGTTCATGGTTTATCAGTGTCTGCTTCAGTTGTTCCTACTGTTGCGTCTGTTTTCTTTTCTTTATAAAACAACAATGGAAACATTCCAACAATACAGCCAAGCACCATACCAATGCCACGACCCTTGAATGAATCAGAAAGAAATTAATAAATGATGTATCTATACGGTAGTATCTATCTAAACACAGGACCCTAAGATTATGCTGTAATGGCTTACCAGATTGGTTGCCACTACTGTTCTGGTCATCTGAAGTTGAGCAGAATTCATTTTTGGACCCTCAAAACCAAATTTATTTGATAATGATTCAACATATCCAGCTAAGCTGAAAAAACAATTTACATGCAGCCATTAACATTGTGAATATTTAATCTCTGAAAATTGTGTCAGTCTACAAATTCAGGGAAATAAAGACAGTTTACATACAAAAAAATAAATGTCATGCTAGATTATGATGTAGCATTCATCAGTCACTTACCCCAACCCAGATACATCTGACACAATGTTGCCAAGAGCTGCAGCTGCAAGCAACAAAAATTGCTGTTGTAAAAATATTTAAATACAGGCACTGTGTATTATTAAATTGGATGATCAATTACGAAAAAATCATGAAAAATAGTCAGCATCTCAGCCACACAAAAAAGCATTTCACTGTGAGTACTGACATGCCAATATTAAAATGCAATGTGAACAAAAAGCAAAATAATTCAAACATACCAGCCATGGTAGATATTCCAAATGCAATACCAATTTTATACTCGATGTACTCTCCCTGGATATTGAAGAAATTTATAAAATTACTAACCATGCTCAGATTAGCCTGTAAACAGACTGTCTTTAGGGGGGTGGGAGGGGGGGAGGGTGGCTTTGGGAGAAGTCAGAAGCCAGAAAGAATGTCTGCTCACAGGCTAGGCTCAGATAAGCTGATTAGTGATACAGTACTATAAATTCTTTGATAAATGTCTTGACAATGATTTTTAGTTAACACAGTCCTGCCCGAGGTAGCCAAAAAATGGACCCTTTCTTGTTTTACTGTGTCTAACACCAGATGACATCAAAGGGAGAACCATCAGACATCCTAGGCAGCAATGAGTTAGCCGAAGTATGTTTAGGATGGCTCTTCTCAACTAGGAAAATTGTCTGATATAAGATGGAGTAAAATTTTTAAAAGGCTCTGTGCTGGAGTAAATTCATACGAAGTTTGGGTTTCAGTACTTACGGCAATAATCATAATAGCATTATCCAAGAAACCAAATCCTATGAATGGGATTGCTGTCTGGTATGCAGCTGTTAAAAAGCAAGACAGTGTATTATAATAGTCTAACTAAATCCTACATTTTTAGTGCAGCTAATGTGAAAAACAGTTCCTGAGCTATTTACCTAATTTCAGTTGATTGAATGTTGGAGGTTGTACAATCTGTTCTCCTAAAAAGAATACAAAATTATTTTCCCCCGATTGGCTATGTGAGTCAAACCTTCACCCAAAAAAATTAGATTTTGGAGTGCTTCATTTTTTTAATATTTATATCTTTGAATTTTCCTTGCCGAGGGGGACAGTGGAGGGAGGAAGGCAAACTACAGTATCAAAAGATGAAATGGTATGTAGTTTTATTATTATATTGTCAAGAAAGGTAAAATTTGAAATTTTTGCCTTATATTGGCGCTAAATCCTGGTCCCGTTTTCGATTCTTTTATTTCTTTAGGTTATATTAAATTACAGGATCAGAAATAAACGAACTGTTTAGGTGTCTGGGGTTTTGACCCTGGGGTGTAATTACATTTAATTTTAACATTTTATAACTGGTGCATAAAACGTATTATTATCAGTTTTTAACACTCGCTATCAAATATTCCGTTAATTTGTTACATTGGTGATTTGACGATGTTGAAAATCGATACATTATTTGTTGCAATTATTCTGAGAAAGCGCGCGATATATTATGGCAATTAAAAAATAAACGTTTCATCTCGGGTTTTCACCGAGACTCCAAGAGTGTACAAATTTTATTGCTGATGGCTACAAAAATGCTTCACCTTCATTCCCTCCATATTTCGTCAGAGCTTCGCCAAGAACTGTTCGATCAAACGGACGAAGCGACGCCACGAATAGTTCAGCGTGCTGTGGAGAAGACACAACTTTCGGCTGATAATGATGTAGTTTCAATCTTGCCGAACACGTTGAAATCGAACGAACAGACCATCGCCTCTTTTTGTCATTGTCAACATAATGTAGCCTTGTAGGAAAAGCGTAATTCTTCGGCACAATCCTTAACCGTTTTAGCAAGGAATGGAAGTGCCTCATTGCTTTTAAAATAAATATCCAATCAATCCAGAGGCGCTTTAAACAAACGCAGTCATCTTTCAAGTGTGTTTTTGTTTTGGAAATAATTTGTACTTTGTATACACAATTATCGAAAACATTACACCACCCAGGGGGGTGGCCACGGGCAATTATTAAACTGGCGTGACGTCGCTGTGCAGGAACTTTCAGTGTTAGAAAATATTTTCCTGTTCACATGAACGTTACGTTTGATGGGTTAGATTTCGTTTTAGGGTTATTTTCCTAATTCTTAGTTTAGTTTATAGTAAAAGAAGTTATAAATCATTTTACAATGAATAATTGTGATGTTGATTTCACGTATTTTCTTTGCGGGGCCTGGGGTGAATAGCATTTTGGCGGGAAAGAGCGCCAACTAGTCAAGTCCAGAAGCTAAAGATATTCAAGGTTTTTAAAACATTTATAAACGTGCAGATATTGTTGAATTGTTCTTCAAATAAAAGATGCTACTTGGGGGAAAGAGAAAGGATGCATTAGGTATCGACCTCGGTGAAATCGAGAGATTACAGATGTATAAAATTCCACCAATTCACAAAATAGGTTTGGAAGAATTTGAGGCCATCGCCATTGATCGTTTGAAAGGTATTTAATACAGACAAAAGCTTTACCCATTCCTGCTTAAATAGCCCTCTCTTGACAAGTGAAATCATCTTGGTGTTTAATATAGTTGGAATAAAATTACAAAAGGCTGTTTTGGCAAGATTGGGTTAAATTCATAAATCATTGCAAAGCATAACATTAGAATATCCAGACAATGAAAGTTGTAAAATAAAAATAAAATTCTGAAAATTTTGTACACTCAGCACCACTGCCAAGCGTACAAAAATTCTGAAAATTTTGTCTGCTCAGCACCACTGCGTAATGTACAAAAATTCTGAAAATTTCATCTGCTTGGCACCACTGCCATGAAGTATACAAAATTTTGAAAATTTTGTACACTCCATACCACTGCCGAGTGTACAAAATTTCTGAAAAGTTTGTACACTCTATACCACTGTGCTGAGCATACAAAAATTCTGAAAATTTTGTACGCTCAACACCTGACTGAGTGTATAAAAATTCTGCAAACTCAATTCTGAAAATTCTTTGTTTTTCCTAGTTCTCAGAGAAGTTGAAATGATAGGAATGAAAAGGAAAAGAGATAGCAAAGAGTATTACACTGACATGGGAACTGCAATAAGAAAATTTTGGAAATATACTTACAGCACAGTGAGTAACTGTAGAAATGGAAATTATTTTCATACATGTATATATATTTCAAATTTCTTAGGAAATTGCCATCGTAAAAGATAACTAGTCAATTTAAATTAATATTTACCTAACTGTATATTTTCTTTGTTCATGTATTTTATTTTATTTTATTTTATTAGCTTTGCCAGATAAAAAAATGTTTATGTACCTTATTTTATTTTATTTTTATTTTATAAGCTTTGCCATAGACTTAACTAAATACATGTATACCTATGGCAGGGTCACTGCAACAGCGTGAAGGCCAATTACTGCAGGCCCAAAAATATAAAAGTTAAAGTCAAATATTCTAATAAAACTTACACAATATACAACATACATACAATATAGAAATAAATACTAAAAACAGCAAGTAATGCTGCGGGTTAGACTGCGAGAATTATGACAATTTGGACATATAGTTTTGAAAGAACGTGGATCGTCAGGGTTATAGGTATTCAGAAGAGCAGTAAAGTTAAGTAGCTGAGCATCAGAGATCTGAATGTGGCCAGTTCTAGTGCATTGAAATTAATATTGAAATTAATACTGTTTAATAAACGAGCAGGAGTGTTTTATCAGCTGAGTGTTTTTATATCTGATAAGACATGAACTGCGAGTTTATTGAACGGCTTCAAAAACGAACCACTTGGTAAGTTCATTGGCATAGTAGGTTTGAAAAAAATAACCTTGTCTAAGCTGAGAAAATCAAAGCTAAAGTTTATGTAAATCAGGAGGTATCTTTATCACATATAAAGACACTGATTAAACTTTAATTTCTTTTGAATTTTCCTCATGAATTATTAATGAGTTTTTGAAGTACAGATAAACAAATTACAACGTAGAAAAGTAACTTAGTTAATACAAACTAAATGCTAGTAACGATGGCAGGGGGCCTGCGATATAAGTTAATGTGATAAAGCTGTATAACTATACTAGGTATAACTAACTATAATATATTAACTTTACAGAGACTAATAACAGCAAGAAATTGGACAGCTGTTGTTGTTGCTTTTTAAGTTGTAAGTGATATTATTTTTGTAGAATGATCAAGATAAGAAAGATCAATTAGGTTATGCAGGCAATGTACAAAAGGAACTCTTGAAAGATAACACTTCACATTTCATCTTGCGTTTGGCTTACTGTAAATCGTAAGTATACATCATAATATCCTATACAATGCTTTTTATATCATTTTAATCTGAATACCAGATATGTATTTGTATTGTTGGTTACTGCAGTGGACTAAGGTATATATTTTCTTAAATTTAGTGATGAATTACAAAGATGGTTTATGTCACAAGAACTTGATCTGTTTAAGTGAGTGCTGTAATTATTTCTTTTTTGAGACTAGCTCAGTGCTCCCAGACTTAAAATGTTCTTTAGAATTTTCTAGAAATTCTTCAAACTTTTGTTTTTGATTTTTATTTCTTACAATTTGCCACATTTTTAGATATCGATTTAAAGAAGAAGCCCTATCTGGCAGTTTTAAAAAAATTGAAAGATTTCTTGAAAAAAATAATTTAAAATATAGTCCAGTGAGTATATTTTTGGTGTTAATTAATGGAAGATATATATATATATATATATATATATATATATATATATATATATATATATATATATATATATATATATATATATAATTTATATATAGTTTTTTTAAAGTTTTCATGTGAATTTTCTGATGCTCATTAAGATTTCAAAAGAGGAGCAAAATAAGAGAAAAAGTGAATTGGCAGCTGCTGATTATAAAATGGACACAGCTGCTGTTGAGGCAACAGACTATTACAAGGTATGCATATAACAAATGTCCTTATTTTTTAAGTATGTTTGGTGTGGAATTTATCTATTTTTCTGTAAATGATTACACAATGCTTTTTTTAGGTTCCATTTATAGAAGTGCTGGATTTGGTTCGCTCTAGAAGAGTATTTTTAGAAAAGGTAGAAAAATCCAATATGACTCCTTCCTTTGGAAATTTTGACTTAAATTTGAATATATTTAATAAAATAAAATTATTCTTTCTTTTTCCAACTTTATATAAATATTTTTCAGATATACCCTGATGAAGAGCTCTGCTCAAAACCTCACTATTTCATTATCAAAACTACACTTCATCACCTTTTCACTTTAGGAACACATTTTATTTGGCCTAACCTCTCCCCCTTCCCACTAAAATGCCTGGATTTGCCAGTTGATGCACCAAATTGAAAATCATGTCTGGATGGCTAGATCTACTATTGCATGCTCTCAAATATAATTCTATTTTTCTAGGGCTATGCATATGTTCCAAAAGAGTGTTTGGTCTCCATTATTAGCAACTGTTTCCAAATACATCTATCTCATGAATTGGCTGTAAGTGTTGGGAATTTTCACCACCAATTGTTCAAATTATTGAAGTACTGGCTTTTTAGCAACAACTATAATCTCATCAGGTGTCTACACTTGTATTAAAATTTTTTAGTTAACCGCAGCTGAATTGCCGGATTTGGGAGAAGATGAGCGTCTTTTACCAAGATTGACCACCTTGAGGTATTCAACCTCCTTTTGTTGCACTGTTATTGCATTGTGAGGAACTGTATAGGTTAAGTCTGTACATGTAGTTGTAGGCTGTGTTTGTAGTACATTTGCAAGCTTGGTGTAATGTAAGTGTAACATGTTTGATGAATGTCTACCAAACGTTTGTTATTATTACAATATTAGTGTGTTGATGTTGTTTTTGTTTTTCTTGATGGCAGCGAGCTTCATCTTGGGCAAGGTTACCAAAACAAAAAAGTCTTACCAGGTGAAAAAATCACCCTGGATCAAATTGATGCAGTATGTTACAAATGTTTTCTTTCTTTCTTTCTTTCCTTCCTTTCTTTCTTCTTTTCCCCTTTATTGCTTTCCTTCTTTTTCCTTCTTTCTTTTCTTCTTTGCTTTCCCCTCCCTCCATCCCTCCTTTCTTTCTTTCTTTCTTTCTTTCTTTCTTTCTTTCTTTCTTTCTTTCTTTCTTTCTTTCTTTCTTTCTTTCTTTCTTTCTTTCATTCTTTCTTTCCTTTCTTTCTTTCTTCTTTTCCCTTTCTTTCTTTCCTTCTTTTTCCTTCTTTCTTTTCTTCTTTGCTTTCCCCTCCCTCCATCCCTCCTTCTTTCTTTCTTTCCTTCCTTCTTTTCTCCTTGCTTCCTTTCTTTTTTCCTTCTCTCCTTCCTTCTTTTCTTCCTGCCTCTTTCCCCTTCATTCCTTCCTTCCTTCTTTCCTTCTTTCCTTCTTCCTTCCTTCCTTCCTTCCTTCCTTCCTTCCTTCCTACCTTCCTTCCTTCCTTCCTTCCTTCCTTCCTTCCTCCCTTCCTCTTATCCTCATTCTCTTTCTTCCTTTCTCTATCCCTCCTTTCTCTATCCCTCCTTTCTCTATCCCTCCTTTCTCTATCCCTCCTTTCTCTATCCCTCCTTTCTCTATCCCTCCTTTCTTTATCCCCCTTTCTTCCTCTCTTCACACTAGCTTTCCTTCATCCATCTCATTTTTTTGTTCTAGATTTCAAAAACTTCGTACCCTCTTTGTATGAGGCAACTACACGAAGCAATCCGAAGAGATCACCACTTAAAACATGGTGGACGATTACAGTATGGTCTGTTTTTGAAGGTAGGAAACTCCCAGCCAGGTCTAAAACCCAAAAGGTAACCAGAGCGGTTAGTGAAAGAGTTTGATATTTTCATGTAGGGGATTGGCCTGACGCTGGAAGAAGCTTTAATGTTTTGGAGAAGTGAATTCACAAGAATTATGGACGCTGACAAGGTAGTGTACACTTCGGTGAATTTTGTGGTGAACTTCACATAACCACTCTCAAGTTTTCTGTTGTAACTATGCGTTCAAACGTACTAAAATGTACCATTTATGGACAAAATGCTGACGTTTTTCACCGTGGCAACTACACTTCTCTCAAAGCGATACTCGAGTTTTTTAATACCCCAAGAAGTTTGTTGTTCATACGTTTTCATTTAGTTTCAGAAACAATACTCATACAGCATCCGACATAGTTTTGGAAAAGAAGGAAAAAGATTAGACTATACTCCGTATAGTTGCATGAAAATAATTCAATCCAATCACCCTGGAAAAGGCGATTATCACGGTAAGTGCAGCGCTGGGGAGAAATCCGGGGAAGATCTGGCGTACTGACTTTTGTTGTTGTTGTTGTTGTTGTTGTTGTTGTTGTTGTTGTTGTTGTTGTTGTTGTTGTTGTTGTTGTTGTTGTTGTTGTTGTTGTTCTTGGTGTTGTTGTTGTTGTTGTTGTTGTTGTTGTTGTTGTTGTTGTTGTTGTTGGCGCCTTGGTGGTGCCTTGGTGGTGGTGCTGTTGCTGCTGCTACTATTGTTGCTGGTGCTGAAATCTTTCATTATTTCCAGGTTGCCCATTTCGTCATTTCGATGCTGATAACTTGAAACAAAAGTTAGTTAGTTACGGTGTTCCCAAACCTGGCATTGACGAGGTATGCCACAAAAAGCTTTTCAACCTTTTCCCGGGAAGAAAATTTTTATTGATATTTTACTAAGATAGAGCTCGACAAAGGTTACAAATAAATGGTCGAACGTCAGCCGTGTTCATTTCTTTTTTCTCGTTTCTTAGATTCTAGGTCTTGTCAAAGATTGCCATTACCAGTTGGCGTGTGCGAGGTATTTTGAAGTCACTCACAAGGTAACGCTAAGTTGTAGTGTAATATAACAGACGTTTCACTCGACGCTCATGAAAACTGAGCGCTGTTACGCAGTGTCTGTTATTTAGGGTCAGATTATCTCGAGGGCTACAGTTATTCTGTCTCTATGTGAACTCTTCCACCCTAGCACGGAATAGTAATACAACCAGAAGTCCAACTCGTGTTAGTATCTGTGAAGTTTATGTCCTCGCGCATGTCGCCTCGCGCATCTTGATTCCATCTCGCAATCCTGGCAAGTTCCCCCGGCAGTTTGGACCTTCAAAACTGCCGGGGGAATTTGCCAGGATGGCGTTGGATGGTAAATATCGCGCCTGCGCATTGAAGAAATGCGGACAAGTTTTCACTCGAGTTGGACTTCTGGTTGAATAACTATTCTGTGACCCGAGTCAAGGTTTGTATAATTACGCATGCGTAATTATGTTGTTCCCCGAGTATAACTTGGAGTGAAGCGTTCACATGAAGTTAGGATTATCTTGGGAGGCGCCAGGGTTATGTTTGCACGCAGGCTAGTTTAACCTTTGGCCTTAGCCCCGAGTTATCCCTAGGCACTTCGCATCCAGCATATCCTCTCATTTCAAAATGATTATCGTCATTTGTGAGATGTCGTTGAATTAACAATAATCATCATTTTAAAAAAAGAGTTCCCTAACCCACCTCAACCCCCAACCCTAACCCTAACCACAACCCCCCGTTGGACCTAACCCTAACCACAACCCTCCGGAAACACAGACCTCTCAGACCCCGACCACAACACCCCTAATGGTTCTTTTGTTATATGCAATTTAGTTTAACATCCCGCATGTGGGACAGAATCTCACTTGAGTATCATGATAATCATCATATTCGACTGTGTGAAGAAATGATGATTATCATGATACTCAAGTGAGAGGACATGTTGTCACATCACACGGTAGATTGATTGCGCGTGAAAGTAATGCAGGTAACTCTTTCCCAGGTCTCTTTGTCTCACACGGATGCAGTAAACCACCCGAACAAATACGTCGTAGAAAGCCGACGAGTCTACGAGGAGCTGTCGAGTGGAACGATCAAGCAAGAACCACTGGACAATACTTCAATCGCTCACCTCCGTGGTGGAGTCGGTATCAAGACTGAGAAAATCATACCATCAACGTCACAGAAATATGACGCCAAGAGCGAGCCCGCGAACGGAGTGTTGGGCTATGACATAGATATGGAGGATTTGGATGACGCTGATTTTGATAATATGGATGATACTGGGATGGGATGGTAGAGGGTCTACGGGACGCCGAGGGACATAAACATACCTTGAACTATGACGCGGACATGGATGGTTTGAACGACCATGATTAATCAACGGTATAGATGAGTTGGGATACTGAGGAACTATAGAGGTACAAAGGGACACAAAGGGACATAAAGATGCGTGACATCGTTTAATATCACGTTATCACCGTGTAAATATTTAAGTAGAACATTTATGTTCTTTGATGTATTTTTGTTGTTCTAATGAACAGGAGTATGGTAGAAACTTTCAAGAGAATCTGGTGTATAATCTTTTGATAATTTATTTGATAATTAGTGATTTATATTGCGCATCTTCATGACGTAATGATCGAATGAGCATATATTTACAATACATGAAATAGTTATTAAGATGTAGGTGTTGATTTTTACGATTTATCTTTGCGATGTATACTCTCAATTCTCAAAGTTTGCCATGGCTGGTTCGTTTTTGAAGGAAGTTGGGCTCTCGGCAACAATGCCTTATGACCTTATGGATTTTAGTGTCAATGATTCATCTGCGTACGTCAGACATTGTTACCAAGAATCCCAAATTTTTCGAAAAACGAACTATCCATGGCAAAATTTAAGAGTTAATAGCATAAAGATTATACATCAGATTCTCTTGAAATGTTCACTGAATGCTTCTGTCATGCTTTTCTGTTCATTAAAACAATAAAAATGCCAACGAATTTTTTACTTCATTTATGTCAAACACGAAATGACAATTCACATAGGAGCTAGCATACTTTTTGAGGTATTATGATGACTCATGCAGCATTGCAGTTGCAAGACAGGGGGTGTTACACGCTGCAACGCGTTTATGCAATTTTACAATGATTTGGATTTCGATAAAAGCGGGTAGACTGGGGAGAGGCTCGATTGAGTGCCAAATCATAACAAAATATTGCGAGACAAGTTGCTGAAGGGGTGTTACACCGTACAACACTGAAACAAATTGCTGCGATCGTTGCAGAAAGTAGAACCTAATTCTACTTTGTGCAACGATTGTTGCAACTTGTTTCACAACGATTTTGACCATTGCACAACGTGTTACACACTGCAATGGTTCGTGCAATGTTTCTATTAAGTAGGTTTTTTTTATAATAAATAGTTTTTTGATTTTCAGCTGAATTTATGTCTACTTTGACTACGGGCCTCAGTGAAAGAAACCGACTTAAAACCACCCTCCCCATGTCTAATATAGTGCGCAAACAAACACGTTGCTCGATGATATTCGCCCGAAGTCCACCAACCAAACCACAGGAAACTTTCAAACGCTTTCCACACAACCAACATCATAACACCAAGGTAAAGATTCAGCCAAAAATAATCCTTTTTGACTCTGTGGTAGTCCGGCATTCCCATGTACAGACCAACGGCTATAGTTGATAAATACAAAATACTCCACATCAGACTACACAAGCTGACTACGTCATCAGGTTGCAGTAGCACCTTGTCATCTCTGGTCATGTTTACCACCCACATACAATGCGTTAAAGTGAATTCGGTAGCAAATAACTGCATATTGTGTTTGAGTTTTCGATAGTCTTCAGAATGATAGCCTATTATTTCTAAGACAAGCTCGTAGACTGCGAAGATAAAACTCACGCGGAACAACCCTTGAAGGATGCGAATTAAGAACATGAAATAACTCGCTGCGTGGAAAGCCAGACTGACAAGGCGTTCACAGCCTCCAAAATAGACCATAGTTGTTAAAAGGAGCAGACCTAGGGCCATGCTTACTGTGCTGTCCGCTGACCAGGATAAGAAGTGAAGGACGAGAAAACACTGTACTGTGCGACTGTTTAGTATTCTTTGTAAAATGTTCAAAGTCATGCGCAAAGCGGTCCTTTCTTCTGGTATGGCTTCCATGATGTGTCTGGGGTACCTGCCATGTGAATTTTGAGAAAACAATGGTTAACGTATGTGATGGTGGTGTTACGTAACGGCTAAAATCAACCACTAAAAAAATTCGAATCAAATATGAGTTGAATACTTGAATTACGAGTCGAATCACGAGTTGAGTTACGAGTTGAATTATAAACCGAATTTTGAATCATAGCAGAAGTCGCATTACGAGTCGCGCGAGTCACGAATTTCTGAGATATCGAGTCAGCCGGGTCACTCAGGCGTCGAGTCGCGAGTCGAGACATAGCAGACTTCATTTTGCCAGCGGTTCAGAAACGAAACATTTGTCGGGTTCCTTGATTATCTGGATCAGCTAACCACTTAGTTTATACGCTAACCCGACCGGTACCGTCCGTACCAAAGTACGGGTTTACATACTATGCGGACACCCACGATGATTTTAAGGACCACCTGCGTCATCAACTGGACAATGTAGATCAGTGACCTGTGGTCAAGGCCTCCATTCAAGCCTCGCGCTTTTTCAGACGTCTTCGATTTGAAACGACCAACTAAATTAAGCAGGCTTGAGTTTTTACCCTACTGTATTTCGTGATAATACCAGCAATCATAAAACAAGGATAATCTTTATGTGTTTATGAATGAACGGAAAGCAACATACAATGTTAGCTAGTTTCAAAACAGCAAGTGAGCAGATTTATATTATGGCGGGCTAAATTGGAAACGTAATAATCGACTGATTACAATAACGGATTGAACTTTGGCAAAACTAGTTGAGCTTACCTAGTTTATATAATCCTTCAAAGGCTTTGCACTACACTGAAACCATAAAACGTTAACCAATAGGTGAATCTGTACTGTACTTTCATTCAGTTCAGGACAACAACAGTCTCTGACTTAAGCAGCGATATAAACAGTTGATTTTTGAATAATTTATCACACTTCACTGCATCTGTCATTAGTTGAAACACTTTTCAACCAACGAAAATGCTTGCTCTGACCAATTATGTTAGTTTCAAATTCAAATTGTCCTACTTCAGCCAATCACAACATTGCACAATATCACTGATTGCATTTCGCTTTATCAGACGGTGTCATTTTACACATGGTATCGATAGCTTTTGATAGATTGATGAGTTTTATGTTTACGACTCTTATAAAGAATGTTCGAGCCCCAGTCGAGTGGTGTGAGCAATCTTGGGTGGAGCAGACAGAGATCGAATTACTAGAGCAACCTTCTTAGATGGTCTAACCATTGAGCTACTGGGGGTTGTAAATTCATGGTCATATGTGTTTCCTAAGCCGTAGCGTTCGCATATGAGATCAGTGGCGTAGCCAAGGGGGGAGCTGTGGGAGCCGCGGCTCCCCCCCTTTTGATATAAAACAACAGACATGTAACTACAAAACTGATGTAATATGTCCAATATGCCATTGTGTCAGGAAATAAACTGTAAACAGTGTATTCAATCTACTGAGTGTGTGCATTTTGAGTATCTATGTGACGTTTGCATGTTTTGAGTATTTTATATGACGTTTTTTAACCTTTAGAGTTTGTAAAATCTTCCTCCAAAAGCCAGGAAATGGCATTTCAGCGACTCTCGAGTTTCAAAATTTCCCGGGGGAGCATGCCCCCGGACCCCCCTAACAATTTATTTTGATTTCGGCTCCCCCCCTTTCAGGATGGAAGCTGGTATCCGGGCTGAAATTCAACCAGGAATGAAATTCTTGCCATGTTATTGCAAACTAATGTTATTAACCCCACACTGATGCGTAAATTAAAGTCGTACTTAAATCGCAGTTATTCTATTAACCGGGCTGACATTTCAGCCTGGGCTGAAAGTCTCCATGTAATCGGGTCCCTAAGTCTATCAAACGTCTGTTACATTACAGCTTTGCAACTCAGTGCCACTCATAAATTCACTGGCAAAGAAGGGAGACCCGCTAATTTTAACCGTAACCCCGTGCCTACCCCTCACTCCCTCTCGATCGTCCTGATGATATTTCCGGGAAATTCAGGGGGGTGTGATCGTGTGCGCGCTCTTAGAAAGATAGAGGCCTGAGTACGAGTGCGTACTTTCCCGCGCGAATGCGCGCTCACGTGGTGTCAACATTGAAATGAATCCAATATGGTGGTCGAGTAAGAGGCAGTCAAGACTGAAGAGAACGGCAGTTTTTGGCTGAATAAATTCATATTTTCCAAGATAAGAATTTGGATATTGGCCATGTTGAATGGCAAACGCAAACCACGTACTCAAAGGAAGTCATTATCGTTGAAAAGATCCAAAGACAAGGTATTAGAAATGTGTTTAAAGGGATATTCTACTCAGATTTTATATGAGTTGCGACTTTAAATCCCTACCGTACTGAGATTTGGCAAAAGTATGATGCTGACTGATAATGTTGGATGGTAAAATGTACTGTACTCTAGATTCCGTATATTAAGACACATTTAATAGATAGTTATTACTAATAGTAATATATAGTAATAGTAATTAAATAGTAATAGTATTAGGAATAGTATAAACTCATCTCAAATGGAAATGCTGCTGCATAGAAAGCACATGACTAGTCTATGAACTTGCAACCTTAGCTCTCCATCTGAGCCTCAGTAGTTCAGTGCTTATCAAATTATGTTAAACCCCAGGGTTGGAGGGGGGGGGGGGTTGCAACCCACAGGGATATTGAACATCAAAATTGAGTAAAATCATGTGGTGTTAGACAGAGTAAATTAATAAAGTATGGAAAATTCAGTATTTGGGAGTGAAAGGGTAAAAAATGCTAAAATATAGTATTGGGTCATAACCAGAAAACATCCACACCTCCCCCATGAAGGAAATGTGAAGTTGACCCCCTCCCCCCTTCGGACATCCTAGTACATTTTACTATTATTAGAAGTAGATTTACCCCCCTCCCCTCCCCGGATGACACAAATTTCCTCTGTGGGGGAGGTATGGATCTTTTCTGGAATGACCCATTAAAACTATTTTACGTGTCAAAAAAACTGTCCCTTGAGCTTGTCAAAAAAGTCTAATTTTTCTGTCTGGGGAGATGTCAATCAGTCAATATCCTGTCACTGTCCCATGCCCCCACCCTGGGGCTTAACAATGATAGGTGCATTAGAGTATCTAACTGGTCATAATAGAACATTACAGCTTCGTCTTGGGCTCTGAAACATCTGAGTACATGTATTTGAACTTGATAAATGTACACCAAACATCTGTTAAATTACACCAAAGTGGGTGGTACTTATACCATGTGTACACATACCTAATAACATCTGCTTTTCTTAGGATTCTACTTCTGGAAAGCCAAAGGCTAGTGGAGTTAACATTTCCAAATTCTTTATGAAGGTATATACATGTCTTCACAATTTATAATATTACTTAACTTTGAAAAGTATTGGTTGGGTACAAGCTAAGGGGACTAAAAAGAAGAGGGGTGAAAGGAAAATAAAGACTGAAATGAGGAAAATGGAGGGATGGCTCGCAGTGTACTTAGTGGTCTGCAGAGTACCAGTGTTCCAATTCAGAGATGGCAGTACATGTATCATGTAATAATATATCATACACTCGGAGGAGTGTTTCATCAGGATATCCAAACACCAAGATGTTTGTTGAAAACCAAGGTGAAGCTGAGGTGTTTGGATTTCCCGATGAAACACTCCTCCGAGTATATGATATAGCATCTCAAACAAATCAGTATTAAAATCAAGGTGAAAGTTTGCTTAATTTATGTAATTTCTTCCTCCGATATCCAAACCACAGACACAGTACTGATTTCCTTTGTGTTCTCTTCATGAATTATTAATGAGTTTGAGATGTACATGTATAGTGTTAAATCCTTTTTTAATTTCAAATATAATAATTGTATGTACATGTATTAAATTCTGTGAAAATTTTAGATTAGTGAAACTGGTGAAAGTAGAAGTTCTGACAGTGATCAAGGTCTAGAACCACAAGTGAAAAAACCAAGAAAGGAGAATATTCCTAAAAATAATGAACATTTTGGTGTTGAGGACACAAGTATTGTCATTGACTCTAATATTGGAGAAGAACCTCTCAAAGGGGACATTCAGTTGTTGAATACTGATGAAGTATTATTAAGTCCTGCTACTGATACCCAATTATTTTGTCACCCAAAGAAAACAACCTTAAAAAAATTAAGCTCATCTACTATTCCTTCAAATTCCACCATAGATCAACGTCCTGGCAAAAAATTATCATTTTCTAGTAAAATTATTAAAAAGTGTTCACAAGTTGAAAGATCTTCAGCAATGATGGATAGTTCAACGTCAGATGACGACATGGTCATCCCCCCAACCCCACCCATTGCTTCTACATTTGGGAATAAGCAGTTCTTCAAAAGATCTAATGCAGGAGAACTTAAAAGCAATGCAAAGCTGCAAACCTCGAGCTATTTTTCTAGCGCTCAACCAAGTAACCCAAAGAAATATTCTTTCTCTTTAAAAACTAAACTGAAACGAAATAATAAAGTTGTCACAGCTACACCAACACTTGATGTTTTTTCAAAAGATCGTAAATTATGCACGTCTATAAATCAAGGTCTATCCTCGTTTGGGATGGCTTTAGATGAAAGTATTTTAGACAAGGAAGATGCAACAGTGGTAGACACGAATCCCAGCAAAAACAAGAACCAAGAAGATACTAATTCAAAGTCGGTGAAGCGTTTCTCTTTACAAAACACAAGAAAAACTTATAAGCTTTCAAGGAAAAAGAAGGTTCAAGCTGAAAGCAGCGAAAAGTCATGTACCCAGTTGACCAAGAAGTTGGGTGTTCCTTCTGCTAAAAACAATAATTCAATGATAGACGCAGAGATTGAAGATGATCTGTTGTTAAGTTACGGTGTGGCTTTACAAGTTAATAGTGATAAGGATCTCTTAGAAATTGATCCGACAGTCGTTAGTGATTGCGATGTAGAAAGATGTGAACGTGATTTGGCTCAAGGACAGTTGCATGGTAGATCTTTGAAACGATTTGCTGAGCGGGGGATATCACTTTCAGCAAAGAGAGTCTCTATTGGAGATACTGAATGTACCAGAGTTCAGAGTAACAACGGCAACTTTGACAGCACTACGGTAGACGACACAACTTTGATTGCCATGGCAGAGGATGTTGAGTTATTAGATACCTCTATTATTCCGCCATTTCCGAAAGATATGGTTTCAAAAACTACGACAGAGCAAATGGATTCAACTTCCAGTCTTTCCAATGATCTTGGCCAGAATAACAACGCCAACTTTGACAACACTATGGCAGACAACACAACATTGATTGGTATGGCAGAGGATGTACAATTATTAGAAACCTCTTTTGTTCCACCATCTCCGATACATACTGTTTCAAAAACTACAACAGAAGAAAAGCCCTCAGCTTCCAGATCTGGCGATGATATGTTCGACATTTCCATGAACAGTTTAAATCATGAGGAGCTACATGCATGTGATTTCATGGAAGGAATAGTTTGGTCACCTTCGCCTAAGAAGACTGCAACCAAAAACGAGTCATTGGTTTTACATGAGAAACATTGCATGAAAATAACAAACGGTGCTACTAAAGATGCCAGCTCGGATTCCGATGAGGACGGGTATGATGGATGGTACTTATACTCAGATAGTGTCACTGATGACACCAGCGTGGATTCTGATCTTGCCTTACAACTTAAAAAGGAGGTGTATGAGGAACGTTACATAGCAAAGAGTGTCAGAGAAGTCACCAGTGTGGATTCTCACCTTGCTGTACAACTTAAGAAGGAGGAGTGTGAGGAACGTTACACAACAAAGAGTGCCACAGAAGTCAAGAAGGAGGAGTGTGAGGAACGTTACATAACAAAGAGTGCCACAGAGGTTATCAACGTGGCTTCTGATCTTGCTGTACAACCACCCAAAGAGGTGTGTGAGGAACGTTACACAACAACAAAACCTGCCACTAAAGTCACCGGCGTGGCTTCTGATCTTGCTGTACAACCCACCAAAGAGAAGTGTGACTGTGAGGAATGTTACATAACAAAGAATGCCAGAGAAGTCGCTAGTATGCATTCTGATCTTTCCTTACAAGCCAATGAGGAATGTGAAGGATGTCACTGGTGCACAGCAAAGAGTGGCACTGAAGACGCCAGTCTTACTGTACAAGTCAAAAAGGAGTATGAAGGTATGTGGTCTCTTTAAGTATCTTATTCGCCGTGTTGCTTCACACCAAAAACTGCACAAGTTTATTAGTCTTTTACAAAGGAAACTAAGCCATCAATGCACGCGGTGTAATTGCTATACGTGGCTGACTACGTAACCTTACATAGATGTGTTTTTAGAAACCGTTAAACAGCAAGGATACCAACGATTCCTCGTGTTAGAAGTTTGCCAGAGAGAAATAACGAATGACGTCACGTCTGGTACGAGTGGTGTTGAGAAGGTCCTGAGGTTGTTTGATTTGTCGATTAATTCAGAGCAATATTGTCAGCTGAGGGATGATTGGAAGAGAACCGAGGTGGAACATGGAGATATTGTGAATATCGTAGGTACGAAAAATTGAAGATTTTTAGAAGATTTTTTCACACTAGCAAAGTTATTTGTTCTCAGGACGTCATTTCGCTACGTCATCTCACACGTCATCCCCCGCTACATCGCCTCGCCACGTCATCTCACACGTCATCCCACTGGGTCATCTGACACGTCACACTACGTCATCCTACCACGTCATTCTACGTCATCCTACGAGGTCATCCCACTACGTCATCCCACTAGGTCATCTTGATACGTCATCTGACCGCGTCATCTCACACGTTATTTACCATGTCATCCCACTACGCCATCCCACTACGTCATCTCACTACGTCATCTTGCTACGTCATTTCACACGTCATCCCACCGCATCATCTCACACGTCATTCCATTACTTCGTCACACGTCATTTCCACACGTCATCCCACTAGGTCATCTTGCCAGGTCATCTCGTGTCTAATCTATGTTCATATTCCTTTATTTGTTTAATTCATTAGGCCAACCCATCTCAGCTGATAGTCCGTACATCTTAGACAACCAAACAGAAAGATATATTATTGTCCATCCAGATATTCTGGTTTCTCCCACATCAATCTCATCTTCTATCAGATGTTTAAGAAGAAGCATTTTAGAGAAACATTTCAAGACTGAAGGTCAAGTTGAAGTGATGTTCCTTGGCACATTACTGCATTCTATCTTTGATTCTGCATTGATAGCCAAAGGTATAAGATGTATATTTGTTAGCTGTGCACAGTGCCGCATTAACCTTCCCAGGGCCAGGGGCAAAAATATTTCAGGGCCGGTCACAAACTGAGAGCCATCCCCAGAGTACGGTGAACTGAAAGCGCAGGTTGATCGGATCATCGGAGGTTCGTACTTAGGCTGCCTCAGGTGCCGCTCCCCTCTCGCTTTCAAACAGAAGGGGTCCCGTGGCTGAGATAGCGTGTGATTTTCTCAGGTTAGTTCGGACTTTCAAAGAGAAACTGCATAATTTTTTTATTCACTCATTTTTTTGGGCCGGTCAGAGTCTGGGGCCGGGGACAAATGCCCCCTTTGCCCCATGGGTAATCCACCGCTGACTGTGTAAGCTGTCGTTAGGTGTTGAAGACAGGACTTGAACCCACAACCTCCCCCGGATGCTAGCCAGACGCTGTAACTGTATCTGGTCACCAGAAGGTTACAGGTTCCATCCTTGTGTGGGGTTCAGAACCATTTCTGAGTAATTGAGAATAACGAATGTCTACCAAACGTATGTTACATTACACCAAGCTCACAAACGAACCACATTGATATCACACTTACAGTATAAGGCGTTACTTTAACGACATTTCCTATGCAAGCACTACTTCTTAGGAAAGTGCAACCTTAGCTCTCCATCTGAGCCTCAGTAGCTCAATGGTTAGAGCGTCTAACTGGTCATTTGAAGGTTGTCGGTTGGAACTCTGTCTGGGCCTCAGAAACATTTTCTGAGTAATTGAGCTTGATAAACAGCTACCAAACGTTTCTCAAGCTGGATTTCCATTCAGTGCACTTTGTCGCGCGATCGACTTTTCTCGATCGCTTTCTTTTGAAATGTGTGTATTCAACCAAAGCTAATGAAATGCGTTCCGCTTGACAACCCACAATTCAAAAGAAAGCGATCGCAAAAAGTCGATCGCGCGATAAAATGCACTGAATGGAAATCCACCTTTACATTACACCAAGCTCGCATGTATGTCTTGGCGTTTCATATTGTATTTTTTTCCTTAGACTTTTCTAAAACGTTTGTTCTGGATGAAACGAAGAAACTCCTGCAGAACTTGCCCAACGTCGTAGAACTTTACGGTCTGGGTATCACAGAGCAAGACATTTTATCAAAAGTAGAAGCACAAGCGACGTGCATGGCTGAGTGGAGTGAAAAGTATTTTCATAAAGAACCACATTCTGTACACGGGCTCATTGATTTTAAAGATGGCGCTACACTGAAGGCAAACTCTTCGGAGAATATTGCTGTTTGTGTTTCGCAAGTTGTCGATATAGAAGAATGTGTTTGGTCCCCAAAGTTTGGATTAAAAGGTGCGATAGACATTCAGGTGTCTTTTAGCAGCTTATGTGAGAGGAATTCAAATGTGAAATGTATGTGAAATCGGCAATCAAATCGAAAACCCTTCAGCGAGTCTGAGTGTTTGTTTTTACTTTATTTTCAGGAAAAATGGATGTAACTGTTGAAGTTAAAATCAACAAAAATCCGAACATTATGAAAAAGAATAGAGCTTCATATGAAACTGCAGTTTTACCTCTTGAGCTGAAGACCGGGAAATTGTCTTCTGAACTAGGTAAATGTAGTCATAATACAACGAATTATGTGTGTGAGGTACTGTCTGTCTGTCTGTCTGTCTGTCTGTCTGTCTGTCTGTCTGTCTGTCTGTCTGTCTGTCTGTCTGTCTGTCTGTCTGTCTGTCTGTCTGTCTGTCTGTCTGTCTGTCTGTCTGTCTGTGCGTGGGTGTTTGCCTGTGCACGTGTCTGTATGCCTGTTAATCAGTGTCTGTTTATGTGAGTCTGTTTGTTTGTTTGTTTGTTTGTTTGTTTGTTTGTTTGTTTGTTTGTTTGTTTGTTTGTTTGTTTGTTTGTTTGTTTGTTTGTTTGTTTGTTTGTCTGTGTGTGTCTCTATGTCTGTACATGCGTGTCTGTTTGTCTGTACATGCATATCTGTCTGTTTGTCTGTGTATGCGTGTTTGTTTGTTTGTTTGTTTGTTTGTTTGTTTGTTTGTTTGTTTGTTTGTTTGTTTGTTTGTTTGTCTGTTTGTGCATGTGTCAGTATTTACAACTGCAGTAGTAAAGTCACCTCTTGTATTAACGTTTAGGTTCCGTAGAACATCGAGCTCAGGTAATCCTCTACTCTATGTTCATGATGGATCGATATCCTAGCACAGTGGACACTAGTCTTCTGCTGTATCTAAAAGCGGGACATATGTTGGGTGTACCTGCGTATTGTCACGAGAAACGAGCTCTGGTAATGAAAAGAAATGAAATGACACGATATCTGTCTTGTTCGTACATGGAGACGGCAATACAAAAAATGCCAGGTACGCTGCAAGCAAGTGAAACATTTTGAAAAATGACTGCGGTAGCACAGACAGAGACAGACAGACAGACAGACAGACAGACAGACAGACAGACAGACAGACAGACAGACAGACAGACAGACAGACAGACAGACAGACAGACAGACAGACAGACAGACAGACAGACAGACAGACAGACAGACAGACAGACAGACAGACAGACAGACAGACAGACAGACAGACAGACAGACAGACAGACAGACAGACCGACCGACCGACCGACCGACGGACGGACAGACCGACCGTTAGGTACCCAAGATTTTTAGTAACGAAATAGTGACGTTTCCAGCAAAGCTCTTCATCAGAGTAAAAAGTAGAGTGCTGTGTAGGCAGTGTTTTACATAGAGGAAAGTGAAAAGATGGTAAACTGCTGAGATTAGTTTTAATAACGAAATACTGACGTTTCAAGCAGAGTCCTTCATCAGAGTAAAAAGTAGAGTGCTGTGTAGGCAGTGTTTTGGATAGAGCAAAGGGAAAAGATGGTAAACTGCTGAGAATAGTTTTGATAACGAAATACTGACGTTTCAAGCAGAGTCCTTCATCAGAGTAAAAAGTAGAGTGCTGTGTAGGCAGTGTTTTAGATAGAGCAAAGTGAAAAGATGGTAAACTGGTGAGAATAGTTTTGATAACGAAATACTGACGTTTCAAGCGGAGTCCTTCATCAGAGTAAAATGTAGAGTGTTGTGTGGGCAGTGTTTTAGATAGAGCAAAGTGAAAAGATGGTAAACTGCTGAGATTTTTAGTAACGAAATACTGACGTTTCTAAATAAAATGTCTTTCTTTTTCTAGCAATGCTTCAGGATCAACGAACTTGTCAATATTGTTCTCAGGCAAAGGTGTGCACATTGTATCACAAGAGTGTGGAGAAAGGCGACAGTGAAAGCGCAGGAATGGGAGAGTTATTTGACAATATGACCAGCCATCTTTCAGCTGACCATCTCGAGTACTTCGCTCATTGGAATATGCTGATTTCACTTGAATCCAAAGAAATGAAAGTAAGAAGTTAAACACTCAATTTTCACTCATGTTGTGCGAGTGTTTCATGTATACCACAGTGGTTAGCATACGCGCCTTTCATCTCTGCAACCCAAGTTCGGTTCCTGCTCGAGGCAGTTATCAGATTAATATTTCATTTTGTAACAAGTGTGGTGTTTTGTTTCTTTAGAAGAGCGATCATGAGAGGGATATTTGGTGTCTTAGCGGCTCAGAAAGAGAAGAACTTGGCTACTGTTTCAGCAAGATGGCCCTTGTGTCGTGTGAAGCGTCCACTAATCCTGACGAATCTGGTCGTTTTGTGAATAAGTTTAGCAAACAAGAGCCAAAGACATCTCAGGTCTCCTTCTCAGAAATGCGCATATCTAAAGGAGATTATGTTGTTGTCAGTCTGGATAACAGGTTGACTGCATTGGCCACAGGTACTGGATAGCTAACGTGGAGTGTGGAGTGTTCGTTCCTTCCTTCCGTGCTTGCTTGCTTCCTTCCTCTCCTTCTTTCCATTTCTCCTTTAATCCATTTCTCCTTTTCTTCTGTGAAAGTGTAATGGTCGAAAAACAAAAACGTGAATCACAATTTATGCCGGTAATTTTAATTTCTTAATATTGTTAGGTTTTCTTACCGACGTTACAGAAGAGTTTGTGTCAGTGTTATTGGACAAGAATTTAACGAAATGGTATGTCAGAGTATATACGCTGTTTCCATAAGGGCTTGGTTGCACAGTGGTTAGCGCACATGCTTTTTACTTCCACGATCCTGGTTCAATTTCTGTAGTCTTTCCAGTCTAGTGTAGTCCAATCCAGTCCAGTTTAGCGCAAAAGTTTCATTTCTGTATTATAATCAAGTAATTTGTATTTTCATAGTGTATTTATTTGTGTGTTTCTTTTCTTTTATAGTTATCACCATACCAATGCTGCCAAAGGCAAAGGTCTTTATCGTATTGATAAAGCTGAGCTCTCGGCTGGTGCGGTAATTCAGTGGTCCAACCTCGCCAAGCTGTTCTTTGCTGATAGAGAGCAAGATGCTAAGCTTCGTAGGTTGGTTGTCGACCTCGAGGCCCCGACGTTTTCCAGGTAGAATGAAATGATATCAAATTAATCTCCTAGTCAGGTCTCTGCAGTAGCTAGGTGCCTTTTTGGTAAGCATGGAAACACAATTCATCTCACCTCCACTCATCTCACCCATCCCATCTCACCTATCTCACCTCGCCTCCCCTCACCTCCACTTATCTCATCCCATCTCACCTCACCTCCCCTCACCTCCACTTATCTCATCCCATCTCACCTCGCCTCCCCTCACCTCCACTTATCTCATCCCATCTCACCTATCTCACCTCACCTCCCCTCACCTCCACTTATCTCATCCCATCTCACCTATCTCACCTCACCTCCACTCATCTCATCCCATCTCACCTCACCTCCCCTCACCTCCACTTATCTCATCCCATCTCACCTATCTCACCTCACCTCCACTCACTTCCACTTATCTCATCCCATCTCACCTATCTCACCTCACCTCCACTCATCTCATCCCATCTCACCTATACATTGTATCTCACCTCACCTCCACTCATCTCGTCCCATCTCAACTTATCTCTTATCATCTCATCTCATCCCACACCATTTTATCCCATTCCATCTCATCTCATCCAATCTCATTTCATCCTATCTTATCTTCTCATCCCATTCCATCTCACCTCCACTCATCTCTTCTCATTCTATTTCATCTCACCCCACCTCCACTCATCTCATCACCATTCCAACTCATCCATTTATCTCTCATTTCAGTTCAGAATCCTTGCCCAGTCAGAAATCAGGAGAAGTTAGAAATATTTTGAATGACTTGAATAATGACCAAAAAATGGCAATAACCAAAGTTCTTTCTGCTCAAGACTACGCTTTAGTTCTTGGAATGCCTGGTACGGGAAAGACAACTACAACAGATTGTTTAGTAAGAGTTCTTAGAACGCGTGGTAAATCTATACTACTCACGAGCTACACTCATTCAGCCGTCGATACTATTCTCCTAAAACTCAAACAGGCACGTAATACATTGCTGATCTGGCCCCAAGAATCGGTTTTGATTGTTTGTTAACTCAGGTTGTCATTTGTTTGTTTGTGTGATTGCTTGCTGGTTTTTGTGTGTATGTGTGTGTTCGTTCGTTTCGTTGCTTGTTTGTTTTCTATTTTCTTGTTTGTTTGTTTGTTTGTTTGTTTGTGTTTGTTTGTTTGTTTGTTTGTTTGTTTGTTTGTTTGTTTGTTTGTTTGTTTGTTTGTTTGTTTGTTTGTTTGTTTTTATTTGCTTTCTTGCTTGTTTGTTTGTTTGTTTGTTTGTTTGTTTGTTTGTTTGTTGGTTTACTTATTTCTTACTCGTTGTTTTGGCATTAACAGAGTAATGTGGATTTCTTGCGTCTTGGTTCCGTAAAAAAAATCCATCCCGATATTCAGCCTTACGCTCTTAGTAATGCCGCAAAGCATGTGCAAACGGTCAAAGAACTAAAAGAATTTTTAGACACCAAGGTATGTTGTGCATTTATATAAGAAATATTTACATGGCTTACATTGCTCTCCTTCATTCTAACTTGCCTTGCTTTGCCTTGCTTTGCCTTGGTCTGCCTTAATTGCCTTGCCTTGCCTTGCCTTGCCTTGCCTTGCCTGTTCTCTCTAGTATTGCCTTGTTCTACTTGCTATTACACACCTTTTTTTCATTATTTCCGTCTATCCTAATCTGTCAATTCGTACAATATATTTCTAGGTGATAGTTGCAACAACATGTTTAGGATCAAACCACGCTATCTTCAGTCAAAGATCTTTTGATTATTGTATCGTCGACGAGGCCTCGCAGATCACTCAGCCAGTTTGTTTTGGTCCGTTAAGACATGCTTCAATATTTGTTCTTGTTGGAGATCATTACCAGCTACCACCTTTAGTACTGAGTTCAGAAGCTAAGTATGTCTTTAAATTCACTATCTACCGTTCGACGTTTTTGTCGCGTTTTATCTCATTCATTTATCTATCAGTCCAGCCAGCCAGATATACGTTATCCGTCAACCCTTTCATTCATCTAGACAGCCAGGGAACCGGCTATCTTTCGATCGATCACTGACTGTATCTATCCATCCATCCACCAACCGCTCCAGCCACCTATTCATTTGCCTAACCATTTGTCTGTGCATTCTCTGTTCTTCTATCCATCCCATCATTTTAATGATGTAATTATCTCATACACATCTACAAGACGTATTTTATTATTATTGTATATTATTATATTAGCAGATTTAGTATATCTTAGTTAGTTAGTTAGTTAGTTAGTTAGTTAGTTAGTTAGTTAGTTAGTTAGTTAGTTAGTTAGTTAGTTAGTTAGTTAGTTAGTTAGTTAGTTAGTTAGTTAGTTAGTTAGTTAGTTAGTTAGTTAGTTAGTTAGTTAGTTAGTTAGTTAGTTAGTTAGTTAGTTAGTTAGTTAGTAATTGTTATTAGAATTCATTTGTATTTATTATTGTATTTTATAAACACGACCCTTTTAAAATCAGGAAACTGAAAGGCCACCGTGTCAAAATAAGTTTAAAGATTAAAGGTTTCTCTGTCCGTCCGTCCGTCTGTGTGTCTGTGTGTGTGTGTGTGTGTCTGTGTGTGTGTGTGTGTGTGTGTGTGTGTGTGTGTGTGTGTGTGTGTGTGTGTGTGTGTGTGTGTGTCTGTCTGTCTGTCTGTCTGTCTGTCTGTCTGTCTGTCTGTCTGTCTGTCTGTCTGTCTGTCTGTCTGTCTGTCTGTCTGTCTGTCTGTCTGTCTGTCTCTGTCCAGAATGGGTCTTGTACAGTCAAGAGGATGCTTTGAGGCAGAAGAAACGAATTGTCTGTCTGCGTCTGGTCCCACGTCATATTATCCAACAAATTCCACTGCGCACTTTCTCCAATTCACAAACGCCATTTTTCTTTCAGGGAAATTGGTATGGACATCAGTTTATTTAGGCGTCTTTCCGAGAGCCATCCACAAGCTGTAGTAAACCTGGAGCATCAATATCGTATGAATAAGGACATCATGCTACTATCTAACTCGCTTATTTATCAACATCGACTAAAATGTGGCACAGAAGAAATTGCTAATTCTACGTTAAGTCTGCCAAACTGGGACTCCTTCAAGAAGGCAATTACAGAGATGAAATTACAACAGCAAGGTTTGTTCGCAAATAACATTTTTGAAATGTGGGGGAAGTTTTTGTTTTATCATACTGAGTCTCTCATCATTGGTTATATATTTCTTCAAATAGTAAAAGGGTAGTTCAATGGTTAGAGAGTGCGATTATAGTTCTCACAAGGTCTGTCACCTGAGCCTCCGTAGTTCAATGGTTAGAGAGTGTGACTAGTTCTCACAAGGTCTTTCATCTGAGCCTCCGTAGTTCAATGGTTAGAGAGTGCGACTAGTTCTCACAAGGTCTTTCATCTGAGCCTCCGTAGTTCAATGGTTAGAGAGTGTGACTAGTTCTCACAAGGTCTTTCATCTGAGCCTCCGTAGTTCAATGGTTAGAGAGTGCGACTAGTTCTCACAAGGTCTTTCATCTGAGCCTCCGTAGTTCAATGGTTAGAGAGTGTGACTAGTTCTCACAAGGTCTTTCATCTGAGCCTCCGTAGTTCAATGGTTAGAGAGTGCGACTAGTTCTCACAAGGTCTGCCATCTGAGCCTCCGTAGTTCAATGGTTAGAGAGAGTGACTAGTTCTTACAAGGTCTGCCATCTGAGCCTCAGTAGTTCAATGAATGGTTAGAGAGTGTGACTAGTTCTCACAAGGTCTACCACCTGAGCCTCAGTAGTTCAATGGTTAGAGAGTGTGACTAGTTCTCACAAGGTCAGTCATCTGAGCCTCAGTAGCTCAATGGTTAGAGAGAGTGACTAGTTCTTACAAGGTCTGCCATCTGAGCCTCAGTAGTTCAATGAATGGTTAGAGAGTGTGACTAGTTCTCACAAGGTCTACCACCTGAGCCTCAGTAGTTCAATGGTTAGAGTGTGACTAGTTCTCACAAGGTCTGTCACCTGAGCCTCAGTAGTTCAATAGTTAGAGCATGTGACTAGTTCTCACAAGGTCTGTCATCTGAGCCCCATAGTTCAATGGTTAGAGAGTGTGACTAGTTCTTACAAGGTCTGTCATCTGAGCCTCAGTAGTTCAATGGTTAGAGAATGTGACTAGTTCTTACAAGGTCTGTCATCTGAGCCTCAGTAGCTCAATGGTTAGAGAGTGTGAATAGTTCTCACAAGGTCTGCTACCTGAGCCTCAGTAGTTCAATGGTTAGAGAGTGTGACTAGTTCTCACAAGGTCTGCTACCTGAGCCTCAGTAGTTCAATGGTTAGAGCATGTGACTAGTTCTCACAAAGTCTGCCACCTTAGCCTCAGTAGCTCAATGGTTAGAGAGAGAGTGACTAGTTCTTACAAAGTCTGACGATCTCCGTCTGTGGATTTTCTTTAGTACTTCCATCTTGAAACTAAAAACTAAACCATATATTTTATTTTAGTCTGTTGTAGCTGGTTGCTAGATGTTTTAGACTCGCGTCGTCCTGTGTTGTTTGTTGGTACGGATGAACTACCAGCGCCTGAGGTACATACAGACTGTAATGTCTCCAATAAGATCGAAGCTGGTTTTGTAACGAGCATTGTTCATGGCTTGATCAAAGCTGGCCTTGACGCGAACTCTATTGGAGTAATATCTCCTTACAGACATCAACTGGAAGTCATCAAACAACTTCTTGATGTTGAGACGGGGTGAGTATTAAAAATTATTTAAGTGAGTGTTATCATACAGCACGTATGTTTTATCAGATTTAATGCGAATGCTATTCAAAAACGACCCATTTGGTAAGTTCCTTGGTGTAGTAATTTTGAAAAACAACGTTGTCTAAGCCGAGAAAATCAAAGCTAAAGTTTATGTAAATCAGGAAGTTTTTTTTATCAGATATGACTACGGACGTGGTACTGATTTCCTTTGTGTTTTCCTAATGAATTATTAATGAGTTTTTAAGTAATTAATATACACGGGGAGGAATGTTTAAACACAAAAACGTTTGTTGAAGCGAAGCCGAGGTTTTTAAAGAAACTACGAGGTGTTTGGATATCCTGATGAAATACTCTGAGTGTCTGATATAGCATCTCAAACAAATCTATATTTTAAGAGAAAATCAAGGTGAAAGAAAGTTTGCTTAATTTATGTAATTTCTCCCTCCGATATCCAAACCACAGACATGGTACTGATTTCCTTTGTGTTTCCCTCATGAATTAATGAGTTTTTGAATTACATTTTAAATCTTTCAGGAATGTTGTTTCCGAGGTGGAGATCAATACGGTAGATAAGTACCAAGGGAGAGATAAACTCTGTATCGTCGTATCATTGGTGCGTTCAAACGATGGTGGACATGTTGGTGATCTACTGAGAGATTGGAGACGTGTCAATGTAGCTCTAACCAGAGCGAAACAGAAACTGATTTTGCTTGGATCGAAAAAGACTTTAAAGAATAACATGCTGTTCCATGAAATGTTAGTTCTGCTTGAGAAAAAATCTTGGGTTTATGACTTACCAAATGACGCTTGGCAGGGGAAGTTATTTTAAATGTTAAACAGAAAACTGATTTTGCTTGAATCACACTGAATACGTTTCATAGTACTGTAATTAGTTTTCTCGAATCACGACAAAAATTGAGAAAAAAATGGCCAATACGTTCTATTTCTCGAATCACGACAAAAATTGAGTGAGAAAAAGTGTCAATAAAAAAGGGGTTAAGTTGATTACGTTTTGTCCAATTTTTGGATTAGAGTTATTCCAATTGTAAATATACTTCACTTTAGTTTTATTTTAAGAATGGCAAAATCTTTGTGTCAAAGAACTCTTCACTGAATTGCAAGTGGTCCCCATCGGCTCCGAAGAAATGTAGTTTACCAGCTTTGTCCATTTCTTTTAAACCTAACCAGTCCTGAAAGTAGATATAACCGACATAATTCAACATTAAGTTTAGGTTTGGGTTTCACTTCGACAATTGAGGATAATCCTGAATTCTGGACGAGAGAATGTTACGTATGTTGTGTAATAGATCAAACACGAGTTTGAGTGTTTCAAACACGAGAAAACAAATGAAAACCGAGGGCGTAGCCCCGAGGCTTTTATTGTTTTCGAGTGTTTGGAGTCCCCTGATGAAACACGATAAACTAGTGTTTGATCTTGCTTCTCAAACGAGTATTCGCATCGCGATTTGTGGTGTTTTCTTCATTGATTTCAATATGCAGATTAAGAAATGTCATCCAGTTCACTAGGAAATTTCCTACAGGTTTTCATTGGGTATCAAAACTCGTGCATGTGATGAGGTATACGTTCATGGATTGCCTACGATAATTCATGACTTAATGAGATTGGGAACGACCTATCAAAATGTAGGAAAAATCTCACGAAGTCCGCGCCTAAAATTTCAGATATATTTTGTAAAGAGTTGCCTACCAAAATAGAGTAGGCCATTGTCTAAAAAGAATTCTGAGAGAATTACCTCTTGGTAGAGTGGGCTTTCTTGTAACGTGTAAACTTCCTTGTCTTGTCCTGGTTTGTAATATCCAAACCACTAAAAAAAAAGGAAAATACAAGAGTTGGTAGCCCCCCCTTACGAAAAATTCCTATAGGCTATTCAACTTCCAGAAGTTTGTTCCCATAGGAATTCCTATAGCAGGGCTTGGAATTTGAAATTTTCGGCAGTATCCCTCCTTGAAATCTAGTATCCCACTTTTGAATACTAAACATCTCAACTTGCAATATCTAAACTTATATAGCTATAACAGTTTGTGACAGTGCCTGCAGTTACGCTACATTGTAAGACGTTACGCTACATTGTAAGACGTTACGCTACATTCTAAGACGTTACGTTACATTTGTAAGACGTTACGCTACATTGTAAGATGTTACGCTACATTGTAAGACGTTACGCTACATTGTAAGACGTTACGCTATATTCTAAGACGTTACGCTACATTCTAAGACGTTACGTTACATTTGTAAGACGTTACGCTACATTGTAAGATGTTACGCTACATTGTAAGACGTTACGCTACATTATAAGACGTTACGCTACATTGTAAGACGTTACGCTACATTGTAAGACGTTACGCTACATTGTAAGACGTTACGCTACATTGTAAGACGTTACGCTACATTGTAAGACGTTACGCTACATTGTAAGACGTTACGCTACATTGTAAGACGCTACGTTACATTGTAAGACATTACGCTACATTGTAAGACATTACGCTACATTGTAAGACATTACGCTACATTGTAAGACGTTACGCTACATTGTAAGACGTTACGCTATATTGTAAGACGTTACGCTATATTCTAAGATGTTACGCTACATTGTAAGACGTTACGCTACATTCTAAGATGTTACGCTACATTGTAAGACATTACGCTACATCGTAAGACGTTACGCTACATTTTAAGACGTTACGTTGCATTCTAAGACGTTACGTTACATTGTAAGACGTTACGCTACATTGTAAGACGTTACGCTACATTGTAAGACGTTACGCTACATTGTAAGACGTTACGCTACATTGTCGCTACATTGTAAGACGTTACGCTACATTGTAAGACGTTACGTTACATTGTAAGATGTTACGCTACATTCTAAGACATTAGGCTACATTCTAAGATGTTACGTTACATTCTACGCCTATAGGAAATTGTGCTCACAACCTTCTGACAACTCAGGAGGTAAAATTATTAATTCCTTGATGCTACCTCAGATTCTTTTGGATCCACCATCGTATCTTTCAGAAACATCACCATCACAAAGTTTTTCAGTTTCATCAAGTTCTCTTTGTAAGTGCTGTTCTTTATCTAAAAGTTAATTCAAACCATTTCACTCAAAAACATTTCTGAGTTCCCAAGCCAAACTCACAACCTTCTCACTGGTAGGTTCCTACAAGCTAGGGAGACATTCAAGGACTTTTCAAGGCTGTGTGTATGAGGAAATTCAAGGACCAAAGAAAGGGCTGAAAAGGACTAAAGGAGGCTTCGAAAAGTAGTGAATTAATCACAAAGAGAAAATGTCAAAGTTTAAATTATGAAGGATTTAAGGACTTTTAAACACTTCTTCGTATGTACAGTAAGTATAATCACCCTTTCTTGGTTGATGTCAGCAAGAAAGACACTTTTAGCTTTGTATTCTTCTTCTTTATTAGGATCATGCCAGTATTCTGCTTGAACAATGCTGAGCAAAAAAACAAACCCAATTCTTCTTTAATTCATACTTACTGTAATTATTTGGGAGGCTTAGAATTTTAGGGGAGCATATAATTATCATGATCATAAATCAGGCAATGCAATCTTTTAAGCATTTATATTATACAGTACTTACTGATCTTGAATCCAGCTGTCAAAAAGAAAAGTAAACAAAAACACTTTTAGTAATTCAACTTGTGTTGGGAAGGGAAATATCTAGAAAATTATTAGCAATTGGTGTCTAAGGGTTCTCCCTTTCACGAGTAAAATTGGCTGTTTTTGGCCAGCTCAAGCAGCAAGGGATTAAGCTGAGTTTACACGGGCAATTTTCTTTGGCAATTTTCAACTTGACAAGTTTTATTTGCCCGTGTGTATGAGGAAACATGGCAAGTGTTTCCTTGACAAGTCTCCCTTTTGAAAAGCTGGCATGCCAGCTTTTCAACAAGGTGACTTGTCAAGGAAAAACTTGTCAAGGAAAAATTGCTCATGTAAACTAGGCTTTAAATTACTAAAAAAATCAATAGAGAGATCCTGTATAGACCACTTTCATAATGGCCACCACTTTAAATATTTTTTTATATGCATTTAAATAAGCCTTCCTAACCTCGTTATGAAGCAAAGATTCTTTTGAATTGCAGACACACAAACGAGGCTAGAAAGGCTTATTAAGATGTACATAAAAGAATATTCAAATTAGTTACTATTATGAAAGTGGTCTATAATCCAAAAAGACTTGAAGGAAGAAATTTCATTTCTTACCTTATATAAGCACCAAAGTCCAACAGTTTACGCACATACTCACAAAGGGTTGAATTTTCACCAGGACAATGAGGAAATCCAAAGACGCCTACAATCAAAGAAAGAGAGAAAATACAGTATACCTTAACCCATTCCTGCCTGAGCCAGCCAAGAATCACCATGTACCTTGGTGTTGTCCTCCAAAGCTGACAAGATTGATCATTGGTGGTGAAGGACATCTTTGGGCAACAGCACGACTATCACATTGCAAAATAAAAATGAATATCATTTTACAAAATTATATTGGAATTGGATGAACAATTAATTTGATGTAATGTTATATAATGTTGTTTCAGCACAAAAAAACAACTTTTGTCAGGTTTATGTAATGTAAAATAAATTATATATAAAAAGTGTTTATAATAATTTGTATGTTTATATTATTATGTTTATATTAATATTATATATATGTTCATTAAAATTAACATACAGAAACTGTCCTCCTTGTGAGAAACCCAAAGCATTGTAACCGTTCTGTAATTTTTCATCAGATGCAAGCTTCTTACACACCATGTCAATCTAACAGTCAGAAAAAATTCACAAAAAGAGTTGAGAACTATTACTAAACTAAATATTTAGTATAATACAAACATAACTTTTCTTTAAAAAATGCATTCACCATCATGGTAAATGTGTTTTTCAAAACAATTTTAAAGCTTGTGATAGTCATGACAAAAATCATTTTACTAAACAATTTCTTTTAAAGCAGATACTGTATTAGACAAACCTGTTTATTCACATTCATCAAAAACCCATTCTCCATGTCCTTGGGAAAAAAATTTAATAAATAAAAAAACACAACTTGGGTATAATTATCATTACACTATACTGAAGACAGGTTATATAATAAGTCATTCTAATTTGAGATTACAGTAATTTATTGAACATATAATATTGCTAATTGATCCTTACTTCAATGATGTTACTCCCAATCATCAATGAACGCACATAAATGCCAGGAATATCTTTTTCAATCATTGATTTGATTCTTCCCATACTTAAAGGATTACAGCAACTGTCTCCTAACATAATAATATACCAGGAGTATGCATTATTTTTCTCGTCTGGATACTAAAATTTACTTTTATAGGTATTTATTGTCATCTATTTAACATATTTTTGTCGTTTGGAGACAATAAAAGTTTCTTAAAGCTACTTTTAAGATTTTTTGTTGTTTTTTTATGGTAGGGCATTTAATAATTTTTCATAATGCCTGTGGGCATTAGAGAAATCTCACCACATCAGCAACCAATCACAGTGCATGATTTTACCAGAAGTAACTTTTGCTATAATTATAATAAATTGTGATTATGGTCTCTGATTACTTGCTTTCTTGTCAATGGGGGGGGGGGGGGGAGATTTTCATGCAGGTAAACATCTGTATTATAATTATATCAAAATACTAGTCCTTACAATATTTATGCAAGTGGGGGGGGGGGGGGGAGATTTTCATGCAGGTAGACATCTGTATTATAATTATATCAAAATACTAGTCCTTACAATATTTATGCAAGTATGGTTCAATTTTATGTTTTTAATTAAGTTTGCCAAACTTCAAAATTTATTAAAGAAAAAAGTAGAAATGTTTTTGTTTCAATTTACTTTTAATTTGTGACATTTTGTTAGCAAATTGCGCAACCACTAATTCTTATTCTTTCACATTATACCTCAAACGTCACTGAGAAAAATTAAATTAAAAAAAAGAAACCACGGTTTAAATTCCTGATAAATCTTTGGCGAAATTTGTACGAAGTTTTGCCTTTTTAGGAATATTAAAAACAAGCTGCGTTTGTATCATTAAGCTTGCCCTGACATGTCAAGTGATTGTCAACATGACGAAAATGTGTTGTAAGGAAATGCAAGGAAAACTTGCTTTGGATAAGGGTTTAGATTGAAAACATATTTGGCCTTCTCTTGCACTGTCAGGATCTTCCTCCTTCATTTCGTTTTGACATTTAGACGATTTCAATCATTTATATAAACTATTTAATACTAAAGTAGTTTATCGCAATGGAAAATGAACGCTGCATTTGAAATTTAAAAATCATTTAAACTTACCCATTCCATGCCAAATAACAACAGGAATCGTAGCATTTGAAACAGATGTTCCTTCTGCAAGCAATATGTAGGATAACAACGCAAAAATAAGCTGGAAAGGAGACATTATTTCCATTGTGGTTCGTGGTTTGACAAATACGACAAGATTCGCAAGCTACTGGCCGTGGTATTTTGTAATATATTTGAAGACTGGGTCTAGTCCGGCAAAAATGAAATTAATTAAAATAATTTAATTAAAATGTGATGCAATTTTATAATTAAAATAAATTAATTATTTGTACCAGCTTACTTTATAGTGTAATATTTTCCATTGTGCAGATACTACAGATAGAGCAGACAAAATCAAATTAAAAGGTGATCCAATAATTCTTTTAAAATTTACTATTATTAAACAAATTTATTTTAATATTAAAATGAATTTTAATGAACATAAAAAAATTAATGTTAACAAAAAATTATGTTTTAAAATTGATGTGATTTACCTGCCAAAGAGATGACTAACTTCAAGGCTGTTTGATTTGATTTTATTGGAAATTAAATACACTTAGCTATATATGCCAACATTCGACAATCGTAGTAAATTAAAAACCCTCAAAGAACATTCTTGTATTGTCAGTGGTAATTTTATTGAAAATTAAATGCTACATTAGCTATTACAAAAATCCAAATATATCTTAATGTATGCGATTGTTTAAGTAAATGTTTTAAAAATTAAAATGGAGCTGCTGACTTACCACTCAACAGATCAAATAATATGCCTTATATTTGTAGAATTGAAGACACTCAAAAAATTGTGAGAATATTTTTGTAATGTCATAAAAACATTGAGGAACTATATACATGCAGATACAAGGGGGGGGGGGTCACCAATTACAATCACAACAGACATTTGTACGTAGTTTTTTTATTTAATTAAAATCAAATTAGCTATTACAAAAATAGCCATAATTCCAAAGATCTTAAAGCTGCAAAAGTATAACACAAAGTTAGCAACTAATCAACCAATTAAAATCAATTCAGACCAATTTATTTGTATTTTTTTATTTATTTAAAATCAAATTAACTATTACAAAATTCCAAGGATTATAAATTAGATTACTAATTGTTGAAATGCAGTTTATTTTTCAGGTTGATAACTGGAGTTCCAAAGACAATTAAACCACAAATGTACTACTTTTTCTCTTGTAAGTTACAATAAAAATATAATAAAATTAATAATTAATTATTAGAATTAATTTAATTAGTTTTTAATTAATAAATTAGATTTAATTAATTCTAATTAATTAAATAAATCTATTAATTAATTAATTAATTAACTAATTAAGTTAATAATTAAATAATTCTCGTAAAGGCAGTCTCAAAAGCAACCAAAAAATTCAACAGCTCAAAGCCGTTTTCCAAAGAACTTTAAAAAATGTTTCTTGTTGTAATATTTCTACGACAATTATCTTCTTTTTAGACGTTTCGTTTCGTTTCATGTACTCGTCCTGAACGCAAAGCCCGGTGGCGCCGCTTCTCAAATGGACAATGCTAATCAGCTAATAAACAAATTAAACTGAACAAAAGACAACAATTCCCACCAATTAAGCTTCAAAAATAAGCCACAAGTATAATAGAGCTTTCAAATTATCATTACACAAGCTTATTTGTGCACAAAAGTCTGAATGTCGAACGACAACCATTGTTTATTAGTGTACCGCTGTGTCGGCGTGTTTTCTTCCACCGCACAAGACCGCGATTTTTTTCAAAATTCTTTGAGGTTTTCGTCCAAAACAGTTTCCCACCTGCATTTCCTATGTTTAGAAAGGTCTTGAAGATATTTAGTCAGAGTTAAACGAGTCAAAACTAAAGAAATCCCATCGTAGGACAACGAGCCAAACAGCTTTCGCTGTGGCCTGAGCGGCAAATTTATGTATTCACGCTCGCCTCCACCGGCAAATATTTCCTAAATTCTCCCCAGGTGTATGTTCTCTTTCTCGAACTACAAACAAACAGTGTCTTACCTGAATATGTTTGAAGGCCTTCTTTGTCGACAAAAAGGTTGTAAAGGTTTTGAATAAACATCGAAAAACTTCCATAAAGACGGCCATGTTTCAAGCGGTCGAGTTCGGGGCACTCAGGAAAATGCCAATACGTGAACAGAAATTTCGCGCGCAGAGGCTCAGAGGTGCTCTGATTGGTGCAGACGTCAGGAGGAATGCTCTGATTGGTCAATACTTAACGTAACGACAGATAACGATTTCTGATTGGACAACTTCAAATTCTAGTCCCATTTGGGAATACCAAATATGGTCTGGAAAACTGGGGGGGGGGGTAAGGAGTCTTGATTGAGCCCTTGAAGTAAAATTAACTGGCATTTACACTAATCAACATGATTTGAATAAGAGCTCAAGGTGCTTCCAGGGTGTTTAGTTCCTTTTAGGACCTGGAAGAGGCCATGCATGTTTTTTTGGAGAGGGTGCTTATTCGAGAGGGGTAGCTTGTTTGAGGGTAAGGGTGTATTCAAGAAGGGTAACTTGTTTGAAGGAGCCAGGCACTTTATCCAAATCATTATGGTGATTCACACATGCAGAGCAGCAAAGCACAATTACAGTTCCAAAAAAACACTGTCCATCAAAACATGTTCTGCTTCAATGTCAAACATAAAAGTTTTCCTTGGAAACATACCATGTTTCCCTTCGAAACGTACATGTTTGTGCTCTTAGCCAATCACGTCTTGCCAATCCCACGGTGTCAATTTCAAAATGGTTAACTTTTGAACATGTTTTGATGGGCAGTGTTTCCACTTAGGTTGCAAACGACAGTAAATAATAACACATCAATTAAATCAATTATTAAAAAAATTTCAGAATTTATATTCATAAAAATTAGATTAACACATAAAGAATGGATTTCGATTATATTTAATGACAATTATCAGTATATCACGGCCTGATTATTAAAAAAGAATGTATATATATATAATATAAAATTGGAAAACATGAATTATACACATGGAATGTGCAATTATTGAAAATATCAATACTGTGATTGGTCACAACAATTTACATTAATTGTGATCTACTGATAATTAATGTTTATCTAACAAAGTAAAGTACTACATTAAAATACCCTTAATTTTATACTACACTGTAAAATAGTCCCACAAAAATATTAAACAAACATCACTCACAAGAATCTGTTTACAACAATAGTTCATGCTGAATATCTTATAACTAAAAATGCTTAAACAGTATCCTTGTCTAATTTCACTAGTAACTTGCCTGTTGATGTGTTTTTGAAACATAAAACAAGTTAACGCAACTTATTCACCTCATCCGCTTCACGATATTGTCTGTCATCTTGGTAGAAATCTTTTAATTGCCAAGCAAGGGTCTCAAATGTTGGACGTTCCTCGGGTGAACCTTCCCAACATTTTAGCATAATTGCGTAGAGTTTCTCTGGGGTCTTTGCAGGTTTGGGCATTCGATAGTTGGTGTCTGCAATCTTCCTGATAACCTAAACGAATTAAGAGCTCTCTGTAAATAAAACCCATTACTGCCTAGGCTGTCCAAACTAGGGTTCGGCATAATGCATTGTGCCTGTGTACTGGATAAACCAGTCCTTGAATTTCATCAAGGACATGTCTGCCAATAATCAACACCAATTGCAAACACAACTGTGCTTAACTGTTCAAACAGAACATAATTCAAGGCCTGGTATAAAACAATACTATACTATATGGTACTTTAAATTTTTACTTACTTCAGCATTAGCCATTCCAGGGTAGGGAATCCTTCCATAAGTTGTAATCTCAGTAAGCAAGACACCAAATGACCAAACATCGGACTTAATTGAAAACTTGTTTTGTAAACAAGCTTCAGGTGCTGTCCATTTAATTGGAAAGCGTGCCCCCTCATGAGCCTCGTAAATATCTTCCTCTAAGACGCGACTTAAACCAAAATCAGCAATCTTCACAATCAATTCTTCACCAACCAATACATTCCTGGCAGCCAAATCTCGATGCACAAAACCATGCGATTCTAGGAAAGCCATTCCCTCTGCAACCTGAGCTGAGATGTCGATCATTTTGCTCATATTTAATTCATTTCGTCCATCCCCATGCAAATATTCTAGCAAGCTTCCTTTTGTCATGAGTTCAGTGACGATATAGATTGGTTCTTCTCTGGAGCAAACAGCATACAACTGTACCAGTTTGGGATGAATTAGCTTTTTCATGATTTCTGCTTCTTTGAGAAAGGCTCCTGGTTGCATGGTTCCTTCTCTTAGAGTTTTTATGGCAACTCGAGTAGTGCCATTCCAAAGGCCTTCCCACACTTCACCAAAATTCCCTGCTCCAAGTTTTTTTAAAAATTTCACTGCACTTCTATCAATCTCCCACTTATCAGCAGTATCGTACGAGAGACCAACAGTCTGGGGTTTCTCAGACTAAAATGGGAGAATAAAAATCAGTTATCAGGCTTAGCCATATAAATAAATTCTCCTAAAAACATAAATCTAAAGAGCTTAAATCACATTTTTTGGTTGCCTGGCATTTAAATAGTAATGACTATTGCCATTTTGCTTGAATAAAGTGAGATTTTTAGATCTCTTGTGAGACCTGGAGAATGGAGATTAGTGCAAAACCTGGAAACTCATGGGAAAACCATGAGACTTGGCAGCTCTGAGTTCAGATAATCAAGGTAATTGAATTGCCTGTAGTATAATAACTTACCAATATAAACACTCCTTACCTTAGTACATGGTTGTCCTAGCTTATCACACAATCCATCGGATTCTTTTTTGTAGTGCTCGACTAAATCTTGAAGAGTTGGAAATTCACTTCTTCTCGAGATAAAGAAACCTTGATTATTATCTAATGCACGTATCCGATAATGTTTGACCACATCACCATCACGAACAGACAGTGCAAAGTTGTTGCCAACATTTTCACTTTCTCTGATAAGAAACGCACCATGCCTATTGCCAGATGAAAGTAGAAACTTCTGGGCTTCTACACGACCAATTTTGCCATAAAACCATCTGTAATGAATGAATTGTATATTTGAGTGTCATGTTGTCAGAAATGCCAGTGATAAACTATTACCTCATTGCTACCTAAGATGTCTGAAGGTTCTCCCTTTGATGAGTAGAATTGCCTGGTGCTAGACTAAAAAAATAAAGCGGGGAGCACAGGTGACGTGTGCTGTTAGGGGGCTGCCTCTCACCAATAGTTAAGCCCAGTCAGAAGGGGTTAGTACTTGGATGGGTGACCATTTGGGAATAACCCTGACTCCAACAGCTTGGGACTTATGTGAGTAGAGTTTAGTTGGTCTCTCCTGTGCTCCAAGGGTTTTTCACCAGGTTCTCTGGTTTTCCTCCCTCCGTAAAATCAACACCTAGGTCTTAGTTGTCTATACATAGGAGTTTGGTGTCAATTGGGACAAAAGTTCTGTTCCTCTCTCCTGCCACACATTAAGTGGCAAATTTAATAATAAATTCAAAAGGAGCTATTTTTGTCCAGTTCAGGCAGGAATGGGTTAAACTTCTAAAGCCCCCCCAGACTCTGGGTAGGAGCAGGGCTTCAAATTTGCGGTGTCCCGATATCCCGGCGATACCAGATTTTAAATTTGGATACTGGAAATCACAAGCTCAGTATCCCGAGGGATACTGAAAAAAATTCTGTCCACGACTGATATTTCTGGACGCTTCGAAATTCAAAATAAGAAGCGTTTATCTACTAGCCCGCGCGCAGGCTATAATCTTGATGCATTAATTATCTTCAGCCCAGCCAATCAGTGCGTGACTATTAAACTAGCCTTGAAGTGATTGGCTGAAAGTAACGTATACATTTCACCGTTTCACGCCACGCTGTCAATGGAATCAAAATATATTGGCAAAATGGAGCGAACAAAAAAATCTACTGAGACACAGCAAATATTAACTGATGAACAAGTTGAAGAAAGACCACATATTGAAATAAATGATCAATTGCAGACAGCAACCGTACAGCCTATACAAGAAGATAAACAAAGTGAAAGACGATCGAGTTCGACTGAGCAGGAAAGGCGTGCTCAAAAAAGTGCCAAAGCCAAGCAAAAGTATGAAGAAACAAAGCGTTGTCGAAAATTTAAAATGGGTTGGAAAAAATCCTTTCCATGGGTAACGCACGTGAACGAGAAGATGTTTTGCACTACCTGCAAAAACAATCGCAGCGATTGCGACAAGGAGTCAAACTTCGTGAAGAATGACTGTAGAAATTTTCACATAAAAGCACTGCAAACACATGGTCAAAGCGAAGGACATAAACGATGTGTAGAACACAAGAAAGCCATCACTGCCACGCCGAGAACAAATCCTGCTGAGAAAGCATTACAGGCATTGTATACTGGTCACAATACAAAAATAATTTACTATCCAAATGTGGGATACTAGATTTTCTGGGTGGATACCAGATTTAAGTTGCTAGTATCCCGTTGGATACTGCTGAAAAATTCAAATTTGAAGCCCTGAGGAGGTTACTGTTTGTGTAAGTTTAGTGCAAGGAAACAAATTCCCACTGTTCTAAGTTGTGTGTTTTCCATTAGTGTGGTTTGGCTCGATTCCTACCAGTTTACTCCCACAGTCTGTCTACTGCATGTGTCTAATCCACCACAACCCACTCCCATCGAAACTTGAGTGCCTTGTCTCAAGAATAAACAATGAATCCTCTGTGAGGGTCAGACTCTAAGTTCATACAAGCCACAAGAAAGAAACTGAACTACCTCTATTAAAATGCAACACTCATGCAAAAAAATTGCTACTGTAGTTGTATTTCCTGGCGCACAAAGCTTTTACCAACACTAATGACTTTGGCACAGCACTGAAACCTTGACAACAGGAATCAGTCATTGTACAATACAATAGAAGAGAAACCTGAAACATTAATCATCATTTGAAGCTGAGAGTGAAAGCAATTGAGTGTTTCTTAGATGCTTTGAGTTCATGGTTTATTAGATGCTTACAGCTGGTGATTCGTATCACTTTCTCCAAAAATATCAAATATGCAAAATTTATGAACCAATCAAAAATCAAAGAAATTTCCTCTAAGAAATTTCCTCTAAGAAAGCTTCAAATGGTGGCTGAAAATCCACAAAACAAACCATGAATAACCAACAAAGAAGTGAAACTAGTGGAAACTGAAAAATTATGGTCTCTAATTAACATCATCTGGTCATGATCAACCAGTCTGAAAATTTATTCTGTTGCGTTTTGGAAAACAGAAATTTATGCATTCTTCTGACTGAGATTACATGTTTTCAACATCGGTTTACCCGTGCAGATTGTTTAACCGGCAAGATATTTACTGTACTATAATTGTACTTCTCGTAAATTATATCACTATAGACACGAATGACAATTGCATTTCGTAATTCCCCTTCAGATACAAATGCTAGAAACTTTATTAAAATATTGCTAAATAATTGCAGGCAAGCGGAAAACGTTTGAAAATTGCCTGCAGCGTTGAAAGACATTTTTTATTGAATCGGGGGATAAATTTAATATTTTCATCCAGCATTTCTCGTTTTAGGAACCAACAGTGGAAGCTTTTAGTACGATTATATCGGCTGGATGTTCTTTGGAATTGTTTGGAAGTTTTTTGGAACTATTTAGCAACATTTATCGTCGCAATTACGAAAATGGAATTTCGGGGAATGGCTTCGATGATCAATACTAAAAAATGTTTAAACACGGAAACAAACTACCCTAAGAGGAGCCTTGAGTACACTATCAACCGGTGTTGAACTACAAATGTCGTTTCTATGCAGTGAATCTAAAAGAAAACGAACAACCCGCACGAGTTTGCCACAACTGAACACTTTTGGTTTGTATTTACAATATTACATTTCCAAACCACTCAAAATCGTCTGGGAATCTGGATCAGTCTCTTGATTTCCTTAATGTTTTCGTTCAACGTACGATTAGAGAAGCAAAAAATGCAAATGGTTAACCTTTTTGACACAAAACAAAGATATACTATTCAACTTACTCTTCTGCTTCTAAAGTCTTAACTTCGGCGACATAATTGCTAGGAATATAACCTTCCCTCTTGCTCGCTCTCGATGTCGCATGCCACCAATCGAACTGTGTATTTTCTGTACTGACTTCGAGGTAGTCCCCCTTCTTAAACGTTAAGTCTTCCGATGTTCTGGCATCGTAGTCAAATAAAGCGACAAATAAACGGACACCAGCCTTTGGACTTGACGGTGGTGATGGAGGAGGTTTGGGTAAAGGAATAGGGAATTTCTTTTTCGGGCTTGATCTTGGCGGAACTTTATCATTTCGATGTTCTACTGGCGCTTCATTTACGCCTTCGACTTCAACCTGTTCTGGATCAACCGGCGTTGCTTTTTTCTTGCTTTTTCCAGTACAATTTCCCATAGGTTTTCTTCAGCAATAGTCAAGCAGTAATCATATGTAAAATTAGAAAGAAACTAAGATAGATTTCGACGTTAAAATCTTCTTCCTCGCAGTCACACCATTGCTAACAAACTGTGATTAACTTTTACTACTTCCGGGTACTCGCACCCAACTTGATCATTGACGCCTAAACACGCGAGGATACCGCGCGATATATACGTACTTCAAAAAGTGCACGTGCACAGCTTAATATTTAATTCATTCATTCATTCATTCATTCATTCATTCATTCATTCATTCATTCATTCATTATTCATTCATTCATTCATTCATTCATTCATTCGTTCGTTCATGCATCAACCTATCCAATTACTCATTCAGTTACCATCTGTCTGTCTACTCATTCATTCATTCATTCATTCATTCATTCTTCCTTCCTTCCTTTTCTTTCTTTCTCTCTCTCTCTGTCTCTCTCTCTCTGTCTGTCTCTCTCTCTCTCTCTGTCTCTCTGTCTCTCTCTCTCTCTCTCTCTCTCTCTCTCTCTCTCTCTCTCTCTCTCTCTCTCTCTCTCTCTCTCTCTCTCTCTCTCTCTCTCTCTCTCTCTCTCTCTCTCTCTCTTCTTCCTTCCTTCCTTCCTTCCTTCCTTCCTTCCTTCCTTCCTTGCTTGCTTGCTTCCTTCCTTCCTTTTCCCACCCTTCCTCCCTCCCTTAAGCTTCCTTCCTTCCATTCCTTCATTCATTCAATTCTTCCTTCCATCAATTCCTTCCTTATTCCCACCCTCCCTCCCTCCCTCCCTCCCTACCTCCCTCCTTCCTTCCTTCCTTCCTTCCTTCCTTCCTTCCCTCCCTCCCTCCCTCCCTCCCTCCCTCCCTCCCTCCCTCCCTCCCTCCCTCCCTCCCTCCCTTCCCCCCCCTTAAGCTTTCTTCCTTCAATTCCTTCCTTGATTGAGTGCTTTGTTAATGTTTATTTGTTTACTCATTTATAAAGAGTGAATAATCTCAGTTAGCAAAAGCCAGACAGGCCGACACCTTCTTCCACTGTTGTGGCCGGTGGGAAAGTAGGTGTTTCTAAATTGAATAAATGTTATTTTATAAATTCATTATATTATATTCAAAATATTTTTCTACACCTTCCAACTTTTGTTACTTAAAATTTCCCTTCTGACTCAACTTTTGAAAATGCTCTGCATCCTCTGTAAAGTCACAAGACAAGGCTTTACATAGTTACAAAATAGTTATAAATGTCAATGAGCACACTCTCACTTGACAGCAGTAATGCCAATTAATTTGAACAATAATAGTTGTCTCACAAACCAAGTTATATTACAGTAAACCTTAAATTGGTTCAATTTCTCTACACCTATTACCAAAATTGTTTATTTAATTTTGTTCACTTCATCGGCTTCTCTATATTGAGTGTCATCGCTGAAGAATTCTTCTAACTGCCAGCTAAGGGTTTCAAATGTCGGGCGATCATCAGGTTCTTTAGCCCAACACTTTAACATGATATCTTTATATAGTTTCATTGGCGTGTTTCCAATTTTAGGCATTCTATAATCTTCTTCTTCAATTTTCCTTATAACCTACAGGCAGGACAAAAACATTGCTGACAATAAGTTTTGTTCAAATCTTTCCTATAGTCTTCCTCGCAGACATTCTCTGGAGACCGTAGGTATCCTTGGACCTGGGCAAGAATACCAACACCACCAGGGCCCCCCCCCCAAAAAGGCCTCCAAAAGAGGCTTAAACCCAACCTGAGGACACTTTCTTCCCTCAAAATGCAGGAAATGGCCCATGGTGGTGGTGGTGGAGGGGGGGGTGGGTTAACTCCTGGGTCCTTGTTCCAAAAAGCTGGTGACAGACCCAGTTTACTACAAGCAGTTTTAATCCCTATTATCTGAGCTGGTCAAAAATGGCTCCTTTATGCTTTTCCTCTGTCTAACACCAGATGATTTTACTCATCAAAGGGAAACCCTACCTCATGGTTACTCATTCCAGGGTACGGAATACGACCATATGTGACCAGTTCTGAAATCATAATACCAAATGACCACACATCAGATTTGGTTGAGAAAGCATTTGTGAGGCAAGCCTCGGGTGCTGTCCATTTTATTGGAAACTTGGCGCCTTCGTGCGCCACATATTCATCTTCAACAACAGATCGACTGAGGCCAAAATCAGCAACTTTTACATTGATGCTTTTTCCAACAAGAACATTACGTGCCGCCAAATCACGATGGACATAACCATGTTTTTCCAAATAAGCCATGCCTTGGGCAACCTTGAACCAAATTGGAGAAAAACAGTTAGGCAGCCATTAGCCCACACAAAACACAGCCTTTGTTTGAACCATTTCAAACTTATTATTTGGATATTGTGGAAAGGAATAACATAAATTAAGTGTTATTTTCTGCTGGCTGAGGTACGAAAGAAGCAGAAAATGTTTTCTCACACAAGGCTGGGAGCCCGATTGTGAATCGGGTGTATTCGGGTGGTGCAGGTTAAGCAGCACATCTTGTTGCTTTCGCAAGCTTGACAAAAATTGCCCACCACCCACCCACCCGTTAATCAGGACATTTAGGATGTTAGTTGTAGTGGACATTTATATTACAGAACTTCTCAGGATTTTTTATATGTTAAATTATGTAAGTTACATTAATTGTGTTAATGTTTAAATAAATGTCAGGCTTGTGGTGGATTGGTGTCAATTGACTAATACCTGAGTTGCTATGTCAATCAATTTTGGCATTTGTAACTTCTTTCCATGCGGTCCTCGAAGATACTCCAATAGGCTTCCATTCTCCATCAACTCAGCTACAATATAAATAGGTTCCTCTCTGGAACACACAGCAAATAATTGAACAAGTTTCGGATGAATTAACTTCTTCATTATTTCAGCTTCCTCTAAGAATGCACCCGGTTTCATTGTGCCTTCCTTTAATGTTTTTATTGCAACTTTTGTTGTTCCATTCCATAATCCTTCCCAAACTTCACCAAAATTACCCACACCAAGCCGTGTCTTGAATGTGAGTGTTTTTCTGTCAATTTCCCACTTGTCTGCAGTATCATGAGATAATCCAACTGTCTGAGGTTTGTCTGACTGTAGAAGAATCATGAATTATTAGAACTCATCATCATCATTATCATCATCATCATCATCATCACCATCATTATATCATCATCATCATCATCATCATCATCAACAAACATCATTATCATCATTATCATCACCATCATCATCATTATAATCATCATCATCATTATCATCAACACGTTCATCATTAAAATCATCATCATCATAATCATCATTATAATCATCACAATCATAATTTTTAATCATCATAATCATCTTTATCATATCATTATCATTCTCCTTGTAGATGCCATCATTGCTGTCCCTGTTACTTTGTCATTGTTGTTCAGTAAAGCCTAGTTTACACGGGCAATTTTTCTTTGACAATTTTCAACTTGACAAATTTTATTTGCCCGTGTGTATGAGGAAACATGGCAAGTTTTTCCTTCACAAGTCTCCCTTTTGAAAAGCTAGCATGCCAGCTTTTCAACAAGGAGACTTGTCAAGGAAAAACTTGTCAAGGAAAAATTGCTCATGTAAAGTAGGCTTTATTATTAGTAGTATTATGTATCACACTGAATTACCTTTATACAGGAAGCTAGCAGCTGGCAGCAAAGACCTTCGGGCTGTTTAAGATAAAATGCCACAAGATCTGGTACACTATCAAATTCATGGCTCTTCGAAATAAAAAATCCACCAGAATCTAGTCTTTTAATCTTATAATGCCTCACAGAGTCCATATCACGGAGGGAAAGTGCATACGTATTTGGAACCGATTCACTCTCACGAATAAGAAATGACCCATGAGCATTTGGTTCGCTCATAAGTTGTTTCTGTGTTTCGACCCGACTTATTTTACCAAAGTACCAGCTAAAATTGAAAAAAAAAATTAGTTATAATTGAACCATATAATGAATAATGTTGTCACAACAAACCCTCACACAGAGCTAAATGTTATAAGGAAGAAAAAAATGTGTGTCTTTTTTCAATTTTTTATCAATTTTAATACACAAACAAAGTCAAACATTGAACTGAAAGGTAGATTGAATTATTAACCAATAGTCAAGTTTGCTTTCTTTTCATTATAGACAATATATTTATAATTTTATATAATGTAAATGATAAACCAGGGAGCATTCCATGTCAACCCCACGCCGAAGATAAGCCATGGGTGTTCGGCTGCTGCGCCAAGGGAGGTCAAGACTCACGCCGGGCACCGGCACCACCCACTGACTTGTATAGTTAGTTGTATGGCTGTATTTGTGCGCCGACTGCAGTGTGATTGTGTTCGGCGTGACCTGCCAATAACACATAAACGTTGCTTCAATATGGTTTAATCACAACTATTAAGAAACAGATTATCATTTGGGCGAGAGAAATCAAATCTGTTCCGCACAGAAATGACATTCAAGCAGTGTAGTCACCAGCCAAAATTTAACACTGGTGACACACACACATTGGGGGTAATTCTAAAACAATAATTTTTTTGCCGTGATTAGACAATGCAAAAGTGTTTAATATTAAAATATATTAAAAAGAACAGATCACGAACACACGGAAGTATAAACAAGCAAGCCGAATAAAAACGCGAATTTACAATACATATCTACAAATCTGAATGAAAACCAAGGTGAAAACCAATTTGCGTTCCCAACCTTTTCACACCCAAAATTTAATCGAAGTATTCCAAGAATATAAAAAAAATATTTCGAATGGGAAACACGATGAACCTTTTATCAGCGATGGATACGTTGAAACAATTAATATAATAATGTGCTAGGATGCAATGCTAGCGACATTAAGCAATTCAAATGGAGTTTGTGAATTATAAAATACACTTACTCTTCAGCTTCTAGCGTTTTAACTTCGGCTACGTAATTATTTGGGATATAGCCTGTTTGACGAGTGGATTTCGATGTGGCCATCCACCAATCGGAGTTACAATCATCGACGTGGACTTCCAAATAATCTCCTTTGCGAAAAGATAAGTCTTCGTCCGTCCTGGCATCGTAATCATATAGGGCCACATAAACTCGAATATTTGATGGTGTTGCTGGTGTTGGCGGTGTTGGTGGTGGAGTTGGCTCCAAATTTGATGGTGAATCCATTCCGACGCCATTCTCTTTGGGTTCTTTGGACTTGCCACAGCAAAGTCCCATGGCTACACGGCTTTCTTTTCCGCCCTAACTTGGGACGAAACCCAGATAAACAAACGACTATTTAGCGTCTTCCTTTACAGTTCGCTTTCGAAGACGTTTCCGGGTTTCGAAAGGCTGGACGAAGAATTCGTCACTTCGTAAGTGACATTTGATACTTTGAAAAAAAGTTAATATTTTCTTCATTCGCGCTCAACGATTGGTTCATTTCTATTTTTCTCTCACACAATATCATTCAAATTATATTTGTGGAATGCGGAACACGATTTGCAAACTAACCGCCCCACTTGACAAACAAAAACACAGATTTTAAAAAATATCCAAACAGTTTGAGCCCCCCTGAGCCTTTGGTTTGGCTGGCATAATATAAACGGTTTATCCTGTCGTTACGGAAATTCAAACGATTTCAAAATTAATTCAATCTATTGTAAAAAACTTTCAATATTCTTGTTCTTTCTTTACTCTTTATACATATTATATACATGCTTGTATTATATATTTTAATATCTCAAATAACACATCGACATTGTACGAATCCCAAACCTAAATTTTATTCTTTAATAGTTTCACCGTCCCAAACGTTAATTGCAACATTAACTACGATTCTAATTTGTAATTGTAACAAGCAAATGTCGCAAAGATTTCTTCAACGAAATCTAGCTATTTAATAACGCGTTTTGCCATCAATCCAAAAACCTTTTTTGCCATCAATCCAAAAACGCTTTTTTCCAGCAATCCAAAAACGCGTTTTTCCAGCAACCCAAATACGCTTTTTGCCATCCATCAGATCTAAAAACGCTTTTAGCCAGCAATCCATAAACGCTTTTTACCAGCAATCCCAAAACGCTTTTTGCCAGCAATCCAAAACGCTTTTTGCCAGCAACCCAAAAACGCTTTTTGCCAAAGGGAGGGGGGATGGAAGGGGATGGGGGATGGAAGGGGAGGGGGGAGGGAAGGGGAGGGGGGAGGGAAGGGGAGGGGGGAGGGAAGGGAGGGGGGATGGAAGGGGATTGGAGAGGGGGGTGTGAATAAAAACTATTCTGTAGAGCAGACCAGATATACAAAGTCAGAAAACACAATGTTGCTGAAGACTTTGGGTGATATGCTTCATAGGACAGCCAGACCCATCCCTTCCATTGCTCTTGGCATTGGTGTAAACATCTGCCAATGATTGTCCACTGCACTATAGACATCAATGGAGTCCGTCTCAACATTCATAAATGCACCTCCAATGGCAAACAGTCGATCTCCAACCACGGCTGCCACTGGGCTCTCACGACGTACTGACAACGGTGGTAATGCAAGCCAGCGGTTCATCCTCGCATCATAGCACTCCACAGAATTGTGATCTTCATCAGTATCACTTCCTCCAAGCACGACAATTTGGTTTCTCAAAACTGCTGCTCCAAAATATCGTCGACGATACGACATTGGGATACACAAACTCCAATAACCAACCCTTGGGTCATACTGCTCCATTGTGTTCAGAATAGACACACCATTATCTCCACCAATAGCAAACAAACTTCCATTGAGTGTCACTGTTTCCAGGCCCTCGCGTTTTGTAATCATTGGTGTAGTGTTACACCAAGTATCCCTAAGAGTGAAAACAATGACAAATAATAGATCCTTGACTTCATACACAACATGGTCTCTCGTTCCATATGATGATATATAACATACAACCCAACATGCGTGTATGATGCATTTCATCATACATGTGCATGATGCGCCAATTAACAGATTAAAACTCACTACACATCCCACAATCTTTGTCAAGAACTGTTGACCATAAATTACAAACACTATTAAGGCTGGGGTTGGATGGGGAGGAGGTGGCTGAAAAAAACCCTGACACTTTTCAAGTTAGGGTTAGGGTTCCCCCTGGGAAATTCACATTTTTGAGATTAGGGTTAGGGGGTTAGGGGGTTTGGGGGGGGGGGGGGGAAGGGTTTCATTAATAACATCTTTATTAAAAAAACATGCACATGTATGATGAAATGCATCATACACACGTGTTGGGTTGTATGTTATATATCATCATACGGAACGAGAGACCATCTTGTCATACAATACCATATTAACAGGGGCTTAGTGCACAGGGGGTGGGGGTTGATGGGTGTGGGAGGTATTTAAAAGCAGCACTCTTGGGTATTTTTGCTCTTAGATGTGATACTTAAATAAGGGGTGAAATAAGAGTGAAAAATAATTTTTTCACTGACTTTAATTTTGATTTTTCTTGTGGGGTGACTTTATTTCTTTATAGTTCTCTTACCTTACAGGATCATATCGTTCAACGCAATTATATTCTGTGTGACAAAAGTCACTGCCTCCAACTGCGTACAACCAGCCACCCATTTCAACCATTGAAAACGCATGTCTGTTGAGAGACATGGAATTCACAAAATGCCAGCTGTCTTTGCCAGGATTGTAACATTCCACAGAGTTCAATGAAGACTCGCCATCACATCCTGTAGAGGTGATAAAATAGCTTTATTGCCAGGTAATGTAATATTTCAAGAAGTTCAACCAATAGCATCAAACTAGATGAGACAGACAGACGGACAGACAGACAGACAGACAGACAGACAGACAGATAAATAAATAAATAGACAAACAAACAAACAAACAAACGAACGAACGAACGAACGAACGAACGAACGAACGAACGAACGAACGAACGAACGAACGAACGAACGAACGAACGAACGAACGAACGAACGAACGAACGAACGAACGAACGAACGAACGAACGAACGAACGAACGAACGAACGAACGAACGAACGAACGAACGAACGAACGAACGAACGAACGAACGAACGAACGAACGAACGAACGAACGAACGAACGAACGAACGAACGAACGAACGAACGAACAAACAAACAAACAAACAAACAAACAAACAAAAAAACAAACAAACAAACAAACAAACAAACAAACAAACAAACAAACAAACAAACAAACAAACAAACAAACAAACAAAAAAACAAGCAAGCAATACCTCCAGCAGCAAATATACGACCATGATAAGTTGCCACACCTAAACCATCTCTAGGTTTATGAAGACACGCCAATGACGACCAACTATCATCATCAAAATCATAGCAGTCCAAAGTATTGAACACATAGCTGTGGATTTCACCTCCGATGATATACAGACAAGTTCCTTCGTTTTGCACTTGTCGCTTGCAGACACATAGTTCTTCTTTCCTCTCTGGTAAAAGATGATAGTTCTTTGCCTGACTCACAGCACTAAGGCATAAGCTGTTCCTTGCAACCAACTCATCTTTTTCAATACAATCAACTAGAATGAAAAAAATATTTTATAAGTTTTATTTGTGAACATGTACAGTGTAAAACACATGCACTTCATCCTATATTTTGTGGTATTAATCTCATTGGCTAATCTAACATAGGTTCAACCAATCATATCACTCAATTGCTAGAAATAACATTCCCAATACCCGAGGACTTGAATATTTCCCAAGGATCCATGCTTGTGAACCTTATAGAATTCTAGCTCCTTCAGTGTTTGCCTTCACCCTCATTTTTTTAAAATCCTAAACTCCCTGACTTCTTACCTAGCACTTTCGGAGACAGAAGAGGCAGTCGAATATTCTTCAGAATCTGCGGCAAAAAGTTCTGACGTTTTTCCAAATCATGTTTGATCCACGACATGGCGATATCAAAAGCATCTTTTTCTGATGGAACATTTAAATCATCATTTGAAAGAAGGTCAGTAATTTGAGTGAAAGGAGCCATGAAAAATTCATCTGTAGTTGCTACTTTACAGAAATGTTTTATGGCAAAAGTTAAAGCTGCATTTCTTAAACTGGTGCAGTTATAAAGCTCTGCAAGACTACAAATACCCAAACAATTAGTCGGGTGAAGCTGAGATGTCAAAAACACACAGCAAATGTCGACAATGGCATCAAACTGTAAGTAATGTGCAGTTTGCAACAGACATTCTACATTAGATTCGTCAAAATGAATCACCGAGGTATAGCAATATTCCACAAGCAGTCGAACAGCTTCGAAGTCGACTTCTTTTAAGATAATCCTTGACGATGTACTCTCTGATAGTTCATTAGTAAACATAGCATAAAAATAAACGCTATTGGCAGCCAACATCAGTCTGTGTGCCTTCACTTCTTGCGTGCCAACAACGAGAATTACATCGAATAGTTTCTGCTCGTTGTAAATCCGATAAAGGCCTTCGAGGACCTTATTGGCATGTCTAGCGTCCAAATGTGCTTCATGCTCGGTTATTTCATTCATTTTTTGCTCAATAACAACACAATCTTCCTCGAGAACTTCACACATGTCTAAACTACATTCGGTTTGTTGTTTATCGTGGTCTGCACGTTGCATGACACGCATGACAGAAAACGCCCACGGAAACCGCCAAAGTGCGCGAGATTGCGACATCAGTCACGCAATGGTTTCTATGGTTGTGTGTCACGCAATGGCATGAGTCACGCAATGGTTTCTATGGTTGCGTGTCTGTGATTGGTCAGTTAGCGTGATTATATCATGGCCATACAAACACTATTATGACGTCACGCTGCATTCCTTTGTTTTATTTCATAAAAGAAAATGGCCTCCCGTGTTTATATGACTATGCTAACACGCAAGTGAGTTTGGGAGAATTCGAAAGTATTTATGTAACACCTATTACCTAAGTCTCGGGTTCACAACACTTTTCATTTAATTTCTCCCATGCAACTAACTCACTCTCGTGTTTGCATCAAGCTATATATAGAACATGGGTGGCCATTTTTTCTTGGCTTAAATATATGCATAAAACCTCAAAATCAACAAACACTCTGCTTCCAAATCTATGTTTCCTAAAAATTGTATACTTAATATTATGTATTTCTAAACTGTATTTAACTCAGGTCTGTAAATAACTTTTTTATAGATGTATTGTAAAATAAAGATTCAAGATAAGTTTTGTGGAAACACCACGTTTAATTTAATATTTATTTAACGTAGTATTTCCACAAAACTTATATTGAGTACTATTATCGCCATGCAAACTTTCAAAGCATTAAAAATAAAGATTGATTGATTGATTGATTGATTGATTGATCGATTGATCGATTGATCGATTGATCGATTAATCGATTGATCGATTGATCGATTAATCGATTGATCGATTGATCGATTGATCGATTGATCGATTGATCGATTGATCGATTGATCGATTGATTGATTGATCGATTGATTGATTGATTGATTGATTGATTGATTGATTGATTGATTGATTGATTGATTGATTGATTGATTGATTGATTGATTGATTGATTGATTGATTGATTGATTGATTGATTGATTGATTGATTGATTGATTGATTGATTGATTGATGGGCCATAATGGTGGATGGATGGATGGGTGGAGGGATGGAATGGTGGATGGATGGGATGGTGGATGGATGGACTTGTGGATGGATGGAATGGTGGATGGATGGAATGGTGGATGGATGGACTTGTGGACGGATGGAATGGTGGATGGATGGAATGGTGGATGGATGGAATGGTGGATGGATGGAATGGTTGGTGGATGGATGGAATGGTAGAATGGATTGATGGATGGATGGACAGACTTTGGAAGTAAGTCATTGATGCATTTTCTTCCCGCAAACTATTTAGTTCAAGTTTTAAAGTGTGTGATATTCACTATAATTTTAATAATGTTCATTTGAATTTATCGACAAATTTTTCAAGTTTTCCTTCTAGTGACACCGTGCCTTTAATCACGATTAATTAATGCAAATTGGTTGTTGCAAGTTTCTGAATCTGCTCCACACCCACACGAGACTGCTGGGTGCGGCGACACAGCGAGAGTGTGACGTACATTTTAATTGACAAACAAGGAAATAAAACCATAACAGACCTTCAAAACGTTCTTGAATTAAACTTTCGCATTCATTTTATGATGTGCACGAAATCACACAAAATATCAACTACACGACCTGAAATTATTTTTTTACATTTAAAACGATTTATATATTTAACGCAATGCGGCGGAGACTCGCATTGTTGGTCAGAAGGAAGTACATTTTTCTAATTCCGTTCCGGACAGGTTTCAGCGTGTTGTATGACGAGTTATTGCAACATATCAGGTATATAAACATGTTATATGATCTTATACATTGCTTGAAGGAGTTGAAGTTTTCAGGAAGACGTTCGAAGACTACATCGGAGCGATAGAACTACATTAATAAGGTGAAATCGTTTGGAAAAGTCACAGAAGAATAATTTCTTTAAGTTCTATCGTTCTGGTCAATTATGGGCAATATTGTGCCGTTGGACGCAGGGAAAAAGCAACAAATCGAAGGTGAGGCGTTTAAGAAAAAAATTAATTGTTCGTATGTTGCGGATTTGAATCGACGTGAGGCGGTACAGCTTTTCAGCTTATGTCCTTCAAACTAGACAAGGTGCGTGATCTAAAATGTGAAATAACTTTCCATTTCAAGTCTTTTTATATACGTATGCTTGATATCCAAATTTGCATGTCTGAACATGCTGTTCCTGACCATTCCTGGTGCTGTTCCAACACCATTCCTGACCCAACATCTGTCTGGTAATCAATATTTCATAGATTCTCCCCCCCCCCCTAGCGAGCAGTTGTGCATAGAATATTTTTATTCACACCCCCCCCCCCCCTTCCCCCTCCTCTCCCCCTCTCCTGGTTAACTTAACAAATCCATTTAGTAATTCTATGCAATTCTTTGCGAGACCTAAATCTTTTTTGCTACGTCATGTGGTTTGATTGGAATTTGAAATTATAATATAACCATTGTTGTTAAATTTACAACAACAACAACAACAACATGACAAGTGTGAAGTGACACCGATTTTTGACCAATTTACCACATCAGAAGAAATCTTGTTTGTATTAGTGGAGTCATAAATACGAGTCTAAAACTACATCAGTAATCAGTTTAGTTTGCATTGCTTTCGATCATAATCCAGTGAATCTTAGGAACAAAAGCAACTGAAACCTGAAGCCGGGGTCAAAGCTAAGGTTACTAGCTTTTGTTCAGGATCTGACGTTCTTATTATATTGTCTCTCGACTATAGAGTATAGACATGTTTATCTGAAACTCATTAATAATTCATGAGGAAAACACAAAGAAAATCAGTACTGTGTCGGTTTGGATATTGGAGGAAGAAATTACATAAATTAAGCAAACTTTCACCCCGATTTTCTCTTAAAATACTGATTTGTTTGAGATGCTATATTATATACTCGGAGGAGTGTTTCATCAGGAAATCCAAACACCTCGAAGTTTGTTCAAAAACTCAGCTTCGCCATTGGTTTTCAACAAACGTCTCCGGGTGTTTGGATATCCTTGATGAAACACT
>OZ036016.1:5185713-5243213 GCA_964035015.1 Corallium rubrum
CTTCTGATCACCAGTGAGATGCTCTAACCATTGAGCTACTGGAACTCAGATGGTAGAGCAAAGGTTACATATGTATACAACTAGTAACCTTCTGATCACCAGTGAGATGCTCTAACCATTGAGATACTGGAACTCAGATGATTGAAAAATACACTTCTTTTTTTTAGAAAAAATGGAAAAGATTGTCACTGAAGCAGTGAAAGAAGCAACAGATGACATGAAAAAGATGTTCGAGGATCTAAAAGAACTGGTAATTATTGTGTCTGTTTGCTTTTATTCAAGTTCTTTAAATTGATGATATTACAAACTAAGGTAGATCATATAAACGCATTAGGGACAGAGGTCGTAGACCAAAAAAACTAAGACATTTTTTGATACTTTTAACAGTGTTGGCGTGATCGTTGCGCGGGCGTGAGACAAGTTGCACGAACCATTGCAGTGTGTAACATGCTGTGCAATGGTTAAGATCACTGTGAGACTGAAGTTGCATGAACCATTGCAATGTGTAACATGCTGTGCAATGATCAAGATCATTATAAGACAAGTTGCATGAACCATTGCAGTGTGTAACATGCTGTGCAATGGTTAAGATCATTGTGAGACTGAAGTTGCACGAACCATTGCAATGTGTAACATGCTGTGCAATGATCAAGATCATTGTAAGACAAGTTGCACGAAGCATTGCAGTATGCAACATGCTGTGCAATGATCAAGATCATTGTAAGACAAGTTGCACGAACCATTGCAGTGTGTAACATGCTGTGATGACCAAGATCATTGTGAGACAAGTTGCACGAACCATTGCAGTGTGTAACATGCTGTGCAATGATCAAGATCATTGTAAGACAAGTTGCACAGACCATTGCAGTGTGTAACATGCTGTGCAATGGTCAAGATCATTGTGAGACAAGTTGCACGAACCATTGCAGTGTGTAACATGCTGTGCAATGGTCAAGATCATTGTGAGACAAGTTGCACGAACCACTGCAGTGTGCAACATGCTGTGCAATGATCAAGATCATTGTAAGACAAGTTGCACGAACCATTGCAGTATGCAACATGCTGTGCAATGATCAAGATCATTGTAAGACAAGTTGCACGAAGCATTGCAGTATGCAACATGCTGTGCAATGATCAAGATCATTGTAAGACAAGTTGCACAAAGCATTGCAGTATGCAACATGCTGGGCAATGATCAAGATCATTGTGAGACAAGTTGCATGAACCATTGTAGTATGCAACATGCTGTGCAATGATCAAGATCGTTGTGAGACAAGTTGCACGAACCACTGCAGTGTGCAACATGTTGTGCAATGGTCAAGATCATTGTGAGACAAGTTGCATGAACCATTGCAGTGTGTAACATGCTGTACAATGATTTGTGAGACAAGTTGCATGAACCATTGCAGTGTGTAACATGCTGTGCAATGATTTGTGAGACAAGTTGCATGAACCATTGCAGTGTGTAACATGCTGTGATGATCAAGATCATTGTGAGACAAGTTGCACGAACCATTGCAGTGTGTAACATGCTATACAATGGTCAAAATCGTCGAGAGCGGACAAATCGCTGCAATCGTTGCACAGAGTATAATTTGATTACGAAACTTTTGCTATTTTTTTAGGCTGGTAAAGCTGTAGGAGAGATGAGAAAAGAATGTATTGTTCGATTGATGGAACGTTCAGTCAAGGACACTATGACCAGTAATGGTGTTGAACTAACAATAAAGGAGGTAAAAGCTATGGTTAAAAGAGCGGGAAGCCATGTTGACAATATTATTAATAAAACTTCTTTGTGTGTTTCTTTCGTTGAAAAATATTGTACATGCGTAAAAACGCCCAGGTTGTTTATACGTGCAAACAGGCCGTCACCAGGATGCATTCGTACTGGTTGTTCCCAGTTTGTCAACAAGTCACCTGTAACAGGTTGTCGACAACTTTTAACAAAGTTGATGACTCCAACGAACTTTGACTACAAGTTGTTCCAACAAATCGTTACCGCTCTGCCGCACTTAACAAGTTGCTATAAGGTTGACACTTGACAACAAGAAGTTTGTATTGGCTTCATAAAATTCCAACTTGTTAACAGGTCTGCCTGAGAATTGTACGTCACTTTAAATGTGAGACGTAATTTTGATGTCAGTTCTTCGACAGCATATGCGCTATTTATTTACAGGTTTTTTCTCTCTACTTCTTAGCATTTTAGAATTTTTGACAAAGTCGCTTGTGGTGTAACTTCTTGGGAGAATTGGTACAAAGTATGGAACATTGAACAGGAAGCTATTGATATTATTACGAAGTACAAGGAAACATTTGATCAGCGAGGACAATATAGCGCTGTTTATACTTCGCACGACTTCTTGTTAGAGGTATGTAGAATGAGTAAATGCATGTGAGGGTAGAGTAGGAGGTGAGTGAGTGAGTGAGTGAGTGAGTGAGTGAGTGAGTGAGTGAGTGAGTGAGTGAGTGAGTGAGTGAGTGAGTGAGTGAGTGAGTGAGTGAGTGAGTGAGTGAGTGAGTGAGTGAGTGAGTGAGTGAGTGAGTGAGAGAGAGAGAGAGAGAGAGAGAGAGAGAGAGAGAGAGAGAGAGAGAGAGAGAGAGAGAGAGAGAGAGAGAGAGACAGAGACAGAGAGAGAGAGAGAGAGTGTGTGAATGAATGAATGAAAGCAAGAGTGAGTGGAAGTGGGAATGAAAGAGAGTGTGCCTGTACACCATCTTGACCTAATACTTCAATAATTAGTAAATATTCTGTTTCGCCTTATAAAGATCCCTGCTAATTCAGGCTATATTAAACATATATTATACAATTTCCATCTCATTCGTTTGTCTACAATTTAAAGGTAGCAGACGCAGCATTCTTTACATTTGAAGAAACATTCAAAGATCGCACTAAAGACACAGACATACTCAAGGAAAGTAAGAAGACAGCAGAGTTGATGGAAGCTATTAAGAATGAAATCATACCGGTACGGACAACTATATTGTTGAACTATATATTATTGAACAACATCGTGCTTGTCAACATGAACGATGTTGTGGTAAACTACTGAGCACTCTACTTTTTACTCTGATGAAGAGCTCCGCTTGAAACGTCAGTATTTTGTTATCAAAACTATTCTCAGCAGTTTAGCATCTTTTCACTTTGCTCTATCTAAAACACTGCCTACACACAGCACTCTACTTTTTACTCTGATGAAGGACTCTGCTTGAAACGTCAGTATTTCGTTGCCAAAACTATTCTCAGCAGTTTACCACTTTGCTCTATCCAAAACACTGCCCACATAGCACTCTACTTTTTTTACACCGAAAGATGTTGTGGTCAGCATGAACAACATCTCTGTTGCTTTTTTTAGAAATACGACGCAGACTCCAGCACAACTCCTGAAGATATAGGTTTTAAATTAACAACTATGGTTGTACTGGAATATATCACTAAGAAAATTGACCCACTCACAAAAGACGTAAGTATTTTAAAGAAAAAATAACCGCTTATCTAGGGAGAACAGTTTAGATATGACTAATAGGGTTATCCAGTATAAATAAAGTTAGTTTAGTTTACTCCAGTTTCCTTTTGTAGTAACACTGGGTCAATGAGGGATGGTCCTTACTGGACCTCTAGGAAGAACAGTTTAGATATGACTGATAGGGTTATCCAGTATAAATAAAGTTAGTTTAGTTTACTCCAGTTTCCTCCTGTAGTAACACTGGATCAATGAGGGATGGTCCTTACTGGACGTCTAGGAAGAACAGTTTAGATATGACTGATAGGGTTAACCAGTATAAATAAAGTTAGTTTAGTTTACTCCAGTTTCCTTCTGTAGTAACACTGGATCAATGAAGGATGATCCTTACTGCACCTCTAGGGAGAACAGTTTAGATATGACTGATAGGGTTATCCAGTATAAATCACTGGTATAAATCTAAATGGTATAAAATTATTTATATGATTTTCAGATTCGTAAAACTGCACAAAGCAGTATTCCAGAGCCTCTGAACGAAGTAATAAGTGTCGACGGACGCTACGAACTGTACGTGGAGGAAAGCGTGAAAGAACTGATCAGAAAAGGTTTGTTCACAGCTGTGGAGCGCAAGTGAGTTGAAGTGCATGGGAGTGAAAGTGCATGGGAGTGAGAGAATGGGAGTGAGAGTGAGATCGAGTGCATGGGAGTGAGAGAATGGGAGTGAGAGAATGGGAGTGAGATCGAGCTAGTGCATGGGAGTGAGAGTGAGATCGAGTGCATGGGAGTGAGAGTGCATGGGAGTGAGAGTGGGAGTGAGATCGAGTGCATGGGAGTGAGAGTGCATGGGAGTGAGATCGAGTGAGAGTACATGGGAGTGAGAGAGTGGGCGTGAGATCGAGTGCATGGGAGTGAGATCGAGTGCGAGTGCATGGGGGTAAGAGTGAGATCGAGTGTACGGGAGTGAGAGCATGGTTAATAGAGAGTGAGTGTATGGGAGTGAGACAGTGGCGTGCGAGTGTGTGCGAGTAAAGTGAGCAGTTTCTTAACTCGTTAGGTTCTTACGTGTGGATTCTTATTCTTTGTTTCGCTTTAGCTATTGGAATCTCCAAACCAAAACAAACTGATGAAGAAAGGAATGAGAAAAAAGAAGACAAGGAAGCTACAGAAGAGGCAGTAAAAACGGAAGTGACAGAAACGAAAGAAGGAAAAGAGGAAGCAATGGAAGAAAAAACGGAGGAAGAAGAGAAAACAGAAGCAGGACTAGAGGAAGAAGAAAAAACGGAAGAAAAAATAGAAGATAAAGAAGAAAAAATGGAAAAAGAAAAAATGGAAGAAGAGAAAATGGAAGAAGAGAAAGTAGAAAAAACGGAAAAAAAAGAAGAAAAAATGGAAGAGAAAGTAGAAAAAACGGAAGAAGAAAAAGAAAAAATGGAAGAGAAAGTAGAAAAAACGGAAGAAAAAGAAAAAATGGAAGAGAAAGTAGAAAAAACGGAAGAAGAAAAAGAAAAAATGGAAGAGAAAGTAGAAAAAACGGAAGTAGAAGAGGAGGAAAAGGAAAAAGCAGAAGCGAAAGAAGACGAAACAGACGGCAACGAAGGCGAAACACGAATGTAATACTATTCCAATAAAACTCGTGTTTTTTGACCTGGATTAACATGCGACGAACTATGTTAGATAACCAAATATGTTATTTATATTAACCTTATTGGTATTCATTCTGTGAAATTGTGTAAGAAATATGGGGTATGTTCTGAGAAATAGGAGGATACAGTGATGGGAACGGAGTTAGTCCGACTGACAGCAATAAGAGTCGTAACAATTCTCATACAAACTTTTGTCAAGGAACGTGTCTTAACATATTGTACTATACGCGTAAAAATCTGTGAATCGTAATCATGTGTGAACAACCTTGAGGAATTAACAATATTGTTCATCATTGTTTCATCATGTTGTTACAGCTTCATGAAACAACAGCAGTTGTCCACGCATGTTGAAACAAGTGAAGGACGTGTTGATACACCAGTCATGTTCACAATTGTTGTACCATTGTTGTTCATCGTTGTTACTTCGTCATGCTGTTACAACATGTTGTATCATGTCCAACTTGTTCATGACTGTTGATTTATCCGTGAACAAGTTGTTCGAACTATAAGTGAACACTTGTTGACAACTTGTTCACGGGGTGCAGCACAACATTATTCACGTCTGCATGTTAACGCACAGCATTAACAACCGTGAACAATTAGTGCGTTTTTACGCGTGTAACATAGATTCGATAAATATATGTCAACAAATTTCAATTACTTTCCCTAAAGAAGTTAGGTCCACAGAAGAAAATTTCACTAAGCGCATGCGTGGGGTGGAACAACGCTGCCTTTTGTGCATTTTGAGGGAATATTCACCAAAGGCAAATCCGGATGCAAAGAATATTAAACACACACAAATCCTTATATGCTTTTAAAACAACATAGTATCAAAATTTACTACAGTTTCAGCTTAAACAGTACATGTACAAGGTAAAATCATTCTTATCCACAAAGCGAGCACTATCTAACGAAACTCAGTGCTCAATTACAGATATATACGCTTGTTAAAACATGTGTCATGTCCCTTGGAAATTAAAATATATACTTATACTTTTATTAAGTTAACTTAAGTTTTCGTCCTTTATCAATATGGCCAAAAAAAATACCTGGGTTTCTGGTTTCCCGACCCTACCTAGTTTTTTGCTAGCAAAATGCCGACCCTAAACTTTTTATTGAATTTCTAAGGAGCATGGGCCCGAGTTGCAGCATGATTTGCATCTTGGGATAGCAAGCGTGGCGTCAGAACCCAGTAATGTTCTCAAAATTAGTGGAAAGAATATTATTGTTATTCCTAGGCACTAAATTTAAAAAAGTTTAAAAAAAAGTAAATCCGACCTACCCTACCTAAGTTTTTGTGAAGAGAAATAGGAAACCCAGATATTTTTTTTTTGGCCTAGCGTATTGAACAGGGATCTCAAACTCTAATTAATTGTGGGCTTTCACAGCCACTGTAATGTCTTCTTGGCCCACAAAAAAAACACAATAGTTACAAAATGGCTTTGTAGTACTTTATAATTGTAGTACTTTATAAACGCTCATAAATTTTACATTTTGGTCGAATCAATTTGAATGATCCCACATCGGCAAAATATGAAAAAAAAAGATCAAATCTGATTGACTGTTGCAAAATAAGAATGTTGATGTGGTTGACGGTATGTGAACAGGAATTAGAGCAAAAGTTTTACAAAACTGCCGAGATTTTTCGCAAATAAAAATACCGATGTTTCAACGGGAGCTCTTCATCGGAGTAAAAAGGATTCTGCTCAAAACGTCAACTGTTTTGTTTCAACAAGGCAATTTATACAAACTTAAACTCACATTTGAGACTCTGGGGGGAGTTTGAGAACCCTGGTATGTAAATGAAGCCTTGTTTAAAAATAAAACCACGTGAATAATTTTGACTTAAATGTGGAATATTTAGGATTATGGTTTGCGACGACACTCCACGGCTATTGGTGAGTTTCGACTGTTGCCTAGTAACCGTGTCCCTGTATCTGTGTAAGGCATATTATTGTGGGAGAAACTAATTTCTACAGACTGGTGGTTATTAAGGTAAAAGGTCATACCCAATGGAGGTTTAAAAACTTAAGATAAATATCAATGTTAACTCACCAGAACCGATCGGAAAGGTTTCGATATTGCCACAAAATTAAGTCATAACACCGCAACTCTAGAATTATTGCAAGTCTCTATAACTAGGTTCAGTTGAAACAAAGAAGTCAGAGAGGACGGAGTGAAGGTATTCGAACGTCGGTCGTTCCTGGGCATTAGCTTTCCAACAATCCAACATGATTTGATAGAGGGAGTCAGGACAGTTTGGTGGACACGGCATTCTGTAACCACGCTCGACTTTAGCGAGGGTTTGAGCATTGGTTAGACCTGGATATGGTATTCTACCATGCGACACCAACTCTGTAAGAAGGACACCAAATGACCACACGTCTGACTTGATGGTAAAGCGATTGTATAAAGCGGCTTCTGGGGCGGTCCATTTGATTGGGAATTTTGCCCCCTCGTGCGGATTGTATTCGTCGTTGACGACTAATCTTGCCAAGCCAAAGTCTGCAACCTACAACAGAACAGAAAATACATAACAAGACCAATTTTTGCTCAGACTGAAAACAAAATAACATGTAGACATGTATTTCATCTGTAAATATAATACAAAACCTTTCTTAATGCTAGGTTATATTTTTGCAAAACCTAAGGATTGTATTGTGAAAGAACAGAGAAAAAAAAAAGCTATTTATTCCATTCCGTGCAATGACTGTAATCAGGAGTACATAAGCTCGTATATATAAGCTCGTTGTTTGTTTACACTCTTTACGTTTCTCTCTGACGAAGGGCCTTCGCTCGAAACGTTAGACTCCTACGTTCTCTGTTTCGGCAGTATATCTAACCTTACTATATTTTGACAGAACATCAGTTTGGCACATGTTTAAGAGCACCAAAAAGCGGTTTTCTTTTCAAAAAAGGAGAATTCTACTTTGTCACGTGCAAAACCAACCATGAGGTTGCGTGGGATAATTCAAAAATTTTCACTATCAATCCATTACTTTACCTTTCAAAGTCTTTTCTCATCTTACCTTGCATGTATTGTGTTCTCCAACTAAGATATTCCTCGCTGCTAAATCCCTGTGAATATAATTTTGTTTTTCTAGATACTGCATACCATCAGCAACTTGGGCTGACATATCAAGCAGTACGGGAAGACGAACAGTCTTCCCATCTCCTTTCAGAAGGAATTCTAATAAACTGCCGTGTTTCATTAACTCTGTTACGATATATATTGGCTCCACCTCAGTGCAAACAGCATACAACTAAAATATCAAACAAAATATTAACATGATTTTTCCACACAAAAAAATTATAATTCTTTATTTAACCCACTCCTGCTTAAGCAAAAACTCAGACATTCTAGGCAGTAGTAGTATATTATTCAGCAATCTTTATTCTTACCTGAATAAGATGAGGATGTCTAAGTTTCTTCATAATGTGAGCTTCAGCAAGAAATGCCTTCGGTTCCATTGAGCCTGGTTTTAAAGTTTTTATAGCCACTTGTGTGGTGCCATTCCATGTTCCTGCCCACACCTCTCCAAACATCCCTGCACCTAATTTCTGTCGAAGATTCAGCGACGTTCGTGGAATCTCCCAAGAATCTTTGGTACTATGAGATAGTCCACCCGTTTCTGGTTTTTCTGTCGCTGGACATGGCTTGATAAGTGTACAACAAAGACCATCGGCCTCCTTCGAGTAGTGCGCTACTAACTCATGAAGATTCGAGTAAGGAGAGCGACTTGTTATGTAGTAACCACCCCCATCTAGCCGTCGTATACGGTAATGCTTCACAACATCACCTTCACGAACCGAAAGGGAATAGTTTCCCGGTGATGTCTCAGAATCACGTACCAAGAATGCACCAGTACCATTGCAATCAGCGAGAAGCTTCTTCTCTGCATCAGCTCTTCGAATTTTACCGAAATACCATCTAAAACAAGAGAAAAGACTTGTTTCCACTGGAACTCAATGTAAGACCAAACAAACAAAAAATGTAATGTTTCTCTGGTAGCACGCTGAAAAAAATCTTGGTTCGTTGGAATGCTACTTTGTTACAGTAAACATTTCTTATTCTCTAATGATATTGAATATCAACTCAATTTGTAACTCAGCTCTCTGTAAAAAGAACATTGTACTATTTATATCTTATTAGATGTTTTGGTGTGTAGTATCGCTGTATATTTTTACGAGTTATGCCGTATTTTGATGAGCCCGCAGGGTGAGTCAAAATACAAACAACGAGTAAAAATATACAGCGATCCTACACACCAAAACATCTTATAAGAGATTTATTATACAACTGCTCTGATCAACAAATTTTTATGGAAAAAGAAAACTCTAAAACGGTCAGAGAAGTAGAGCGTGACTTGCACCAGGACAAAACCAAGACAAAATAATAAGCATACATGAAGTAGTTCCCGAGTGATAAATTTGATTGGCTAACAAAATCTGTCAAACCGGTTTTCTACTATCCAAATAACTAACTATCCAAATATCACTGTATATTTGTACTCATTTTTAGCATTACAGTATTTGGACAGTTTTTAATGCAGTTGTATAATAAATATATATATCGAAATATAGTAAGGTAAGATATACTGCCGAAACAGAGAACGTAGGAGTCTAACATTTCGAGTGAAGGCCTCTGACGAAGGGCCATTGCTAGAAACGTTAGACTCCTACGTTCTCTGTTTCAGCAGTATATCTAACCTTGCTATATTTCAATTGTTGTTTCTACACTGCCTATGCAGCATGCTACTTTTATTACAATATATATATATATATATATATATATATATACAGTGGGTGCCAAAAGTATGAGTCCAGTCTCAATTTTTGCCAAAAATTCGAGAAAAGTGTATCTTCTGAAAAATAAAGTTGCATTAACTACTTGAACATGGGCATTGAGATCTGCAATGTCTCCCACATTTTGTCCTTGAAATATTTTGCCATATATAATTTCAAAATAAGTTTATCTAATTCTCTACATGCATGTGCGTCAAGGATGGCTAAAGATCTAAGTGAAGGAGTTGGAGGACAAATTATTGCTCTAAGTAACGAAGGTTTCTCACAGCGACAAATTGCTGCAAAGATAGGAGTGTCGAAAGGTACTGTGCAGCGAACCGTAGAAAGGTTCAGAAAAACTCAATCCTATTCCAACCTACCGAAGTCTGGGAGACCAAGGTGTACTACACCACAAGAGGATCAGTTCCTAAAAGTAACTTCTTTGCGTAATTTCAGACCACTTGCAGGCAATCTCCTTCTTACTGTTGTTTTGCTGTTTGTTTTCTCTCGGGTGGCGTTAATTGTCGATTGAATATTACCAGCAGTTGCTGTTCTATTATGCAAAGAAGTTACTTTTATGAACTGATCCTCTTGTGGTGTAGTACACCTTGGTCTCCCAGACTTCGGTAGGTTGGAATAAGATTGAGTTTTTCTGAACATTTCCACGGTTCGCTGCACAGCACCTTTCGACACTCCTATCTTTGCAGCAATTTGTCGCTGTGAGAAACCTTCATTACTTAGAGTAATAATTTTTCCTCTAACTCCTTCACTTAGATCTGTAGCCATCCTTGATGCACATGCGTGTATAGAATCAGATAAACTTATTTTGAAATTATATATGGCAAAATATTTCAAAGACAAAATGTGGGAGACATTGCAGATCTCAATGCGCATGTTCAAGTAGCTAATGCAAGTTTATTTTTCAAAAGATACACTTTTCTCGAATTTTTGGCAAAAATTGGGACTGGACTCATACTTTTGGCACCCACTGTATATATATATATATATAAAGTATATATATGAAGTTCAATCTACAGACATCTACACACATCTATAGTTCAAATCTACAGACACGTGTTTCACTGTTCTACAGCTCATCAGTGTAGCTTGATATATATATATATATATATATATATATATATATATATATATATATATAAGTGAAACCTGAGTTTTGCGACCACCCCTGGTGCCACGTAAAAGTGGTTGTTAAGGACATGTGGCCGTTCAGATAGGTAGTGATGTGACGTCATAGCAGTCATTTTGGCAGCGCCGCAACCCGCAGCGGTTCTTTATATAAACATTGTTTCAAGCATTTCAAGGTTAGGAAAATGGCGATTTATAAAGATTCACAAGGGAAATGAAAAAGCAAGAACACTTCAAAGAAGTGCAGTCTTGATTTATTAATGCTCTGTCGTTCACTTCAGCTTTTACGCTGTGTTTTTGTTACGTTTCAGATTCAATTTTTGCACTGGTTTGGTCTTGTTAAAAGCTCTTGGCTTCATTTACGATCTTCCAGTGGTATTAATTTTATTAGATGTGAACACTCAGTTTTGTCACTTTCCTTTCCAAGTTAAAAAGCTGTTGTAAAATATACAAACTTGTCGCGGTAAACGATCGTCAAGATCAACTTGTCTAAAGTTAATAAATATATATATCAAGATATATATATATATATATATATATATATATATATATATATATATATATATATATATATATTGAAATAAATAAATAAATAAATATATATATATATATATATATACAGTATATATATATATATATATATATATATATATATATATATATATATATATATATATATATATATATATATATATATATATATATATATATATATATATATATATATATATATATATATATATATATATAAAAGTTGAAATAAAAGTTTTATTGTGAATATTTATTATGTTTTATCGTGTTTTCATTATCATGTTTTCATTCTGAAGTTATGAATAACATTAATAATGAACTGAATGACATTTCACGGTTATAGCAGTCATGTATTTATGGCCATTAATATTTATTGATGCACTTTTTTTTTTAATTTATATAAATTGGTCTATTTTATTGTGAGAAGCTTTGTTTCTTTCCAAGTAAAATCCAGGAGTTCATAGAATTTAAAAAATAAATACAAAAAATAGTGTTCTTTGTATAACAGACAACCCCAAAACAAACAAAATCAAATATATAAATTTCATTACCTGTTCAGGAATGTTGGATGGCAATTCAAATATACAAACCACTCAAGAAATCTTTCACAACTATACACAATTTGTTAAGCTTTAGTAATTTTTTAAAATTATATATTTGTATACATGGATTCCGGCTTTTTTGGAAGTTATTCCGTTGTGAAGCTAGAACGCAACGTATTTGAAGCTATGCGAATATTAAACAATATTTCTTAAAATATAAACACCCATTTATGTGAAAATAAAGAAAGTGATGGCAGCACTAACCCCACTTCCTCATGACAATGGGCAGTTTAGATTATTAGAGTTTAAACAACTCTTATTTCTTAAATAATGATTTATAGTGGTCCCGAGTGTTAACAGACGAACTATTTTAGTCGATTATAGACGAGAAAACGCAAAAAAAGCTGCCATGACTAGACAAGACGCTTTAAATTTGAAAGAAACGGCAAATAAACTTCCGGCAGAGGCCCGAAAACATACAATACATCTGGCTTGTAGGGAGATTTAAAAGACTGTGAAACGACAAGAAATTAAAAGCTCTTCAAACACTTACTCTTCGGCATCTAAACTCCTTTCGGCAGCCACATAGTTACAAGGAATATACCCTTCACGACCAGTTTTAAGAGATCGAGCAAACCACCAGTCGCCATCGCTGTTATCAATCACCTGAAGTCTCTCTGACTTGGAAAAGTTCAAATCCTCCGTAGTTCTGGCATCGTAGTCGTAAAGAGCGACGAAGACTGTAACTTGATGTGGATTATTCGGAACTACTGGCGAAATATGTGGCACAATGTTAACATCGGAAGACAACTGAGTCGGTTGTCCATTCGTACTGTTTAGCGCCGCCGAAGGTTGAGCATTGTTAGACGAGTTGTTCTTGCTTTTGCTGCCCGATTTAGAGCAGCAGCAATTACCCATAGCCGCCTTTACAGTTCTAGAACAGCAACTGAGTAGAAGAAGTGTGGTTTAAAGCGAGAATAGCTACAAAAACATGACCAAACAGGACAGCATCGGAGCTTCTGTCAGAGGACGAAAGAAATTTCTAGTGGGTGGGCTTGACGTTGAGGTTATTTACTGGGACCCAGGCCGCTTGCTCATTTGCATCGCGAGCTTATTTTTACATCGTGCGCTATATGTCGTGCATTATATCGTGCGCCATATCGTGCGCTCTATATATCGTGCGCTATATATATTGTGCGCATCAAACACTATATCGTGTGCTCTATATCGTGCGCTATATCATGCGCTATAGCGTGCACTATATCGTGCGCTATATACTGCGCCTCACCGGCTAAAGTCCAAAGTCAAGCCTGGCTGGACGGAGTTAGTACTTGGATGGGTCACCGCCTGGGACTGAGCCCGTTCTGGGTTAATTTTCGGAGAGGACTGCATATTATCGCATATTTATACATTTTACATATATATTACATAATGATATTGTATATGCTAATACATATTACGTAGTGTATATTACGCATTACATTTTACCATTCCCCAAACTTAACTCTAATTAAATTTTACCAATCAAATCAATCTTAACCAACCCATGTCCAAATGAATCACACCCTCCAGCTTCTTGGTCGTAACCATTGTTAAAAGACCCTCCCCCACCAGCAACTCCCCAATTAGTTGAGTTCCCCCACACCCCTCCTCCGCTATACCCACCACCTCCACCTCCAACCAACCAACCGAAACCCCCACCTCCAAATCCACCTAAAGAACCAACTGGACACCAACCACCTTTCCCGCCATTTACAAAAGCATACGAACCAGGAGGCATTGACGCACCATCGCCGTCACCTAGCAACCCCGCGCCAGCACCCGCATAGAAATTAAACCCTTTTCCGCTAGGACATAACACGCCACCCTGCTTCACTGACGTATTACATTGACTCCCAAGTATCCCCTGTTGTCCTGGATCACCATCTGATATCCCCACCTTGTCAACACATCCTCCTCCCCCACCCCCACCCCCAGCGATAATCAAAGGAGTATTATTAACAAATGTTACAAAGCTACCACCCCCTCCCCCACCGGGTCACAGAATAGTAAGACAACCAGAAGTCCGACTCGAGTGAAAACTTGTCCGCATTTCTTCAATACGCATGCGCGATATTTTACGCCATCCTACGCCATCCTACGCGATCCTACGCAATGTTCTACGCCATCCTACGCCATCCTGGCAAGTTCCCCCGGCAGTTTTAACCTTCTTTTGAAGGTCCAAACTGCCGGGGGAACTTGCCAGGATGGCGTAGGATGGCGAGGAATCAAGATGCGCGAGGCGACATGCGCGAGGACATAAACTTCAAAGGTTCCGACGCGAGTCGGACTTCTGGTTGTCTTTCTATTCTGTGACCGGGTCGATCTCCAAAATTAGTATTCATTATTCCGGGCTGGCCAACGAGGATTTTTAAAACTGTTCCGTTTGCAAGACTAAATTTTCCTTTCATCTTCGCTCCCAGTCCTCCAAGTTGCACGCTGTCGGTGTGGTTATCTCTGGTGCACGTGCCGTTTGCACCGGAAGCTCCCTGGGCCTCAATCTCATAAGTTCCCGTATGCGGCACGCTCCATTCCTGGATACCATTGTTTAGTGTCACGTGACCTTCCAGTGACGTACCATCGTATAGAGTGACGTCAGTTGGACCACTGTTTCCCACAGTACCCAATGCGGTGAATAAGTATACTGAAATGTATAGAAAATGTTGGTTTAGTTAGTTCAGAAGTTCTTCAGCTTTTAGTTACTCAGATAACTCAAAGCTTTAGACTGGGCTGAAGCCGGCAACATGCCGAATGATAACCAGACGCAACGCGACGCTCTAACCATTGACGTGACACAATGGATCTTTTTCACCAATAGTGGCGCCATCTTGAATTCGCAAAGCATTGTGGTCCATCCAGGGAGAGATTGTTGCCACAAGTGTCAATCTCGTTCCCAGAGCCCACGTTCCCCACCCGGGAAACGAGAGGCTCTGGGATAATCCCAGAGGAGGTTGGACAAGTCACGCAAAGCATCATGGTCCTAACGCTAAAATCGATTCATCAACCTCGTACCCAGGGCCTTCTTAAAATGGCGGGGCGGAGAGAAGACCCTGGCAAAGGCTGGTCACGTGACACCAATAATTTTGGAATATTTTGATGAGTGACTCACACTGTACCGGGGGGCGCGATACAGTCACTGATAAACAAGTATAGTTTACAAAAACCATACAAATAACAAGACATTCTCTTAACAAATTTATAAAATCAGTTAATGACCATCTTTAGTAAGAAGCGTCTACACCACAACATATTTGCTTTATTTAATATGCAAGCAAGAAGTATTTTAATATTTCGGTTTCTGGACTTTCCAAATCTAATTTAAAAAGTTTAGAAATATACAAAGCCAAAGTCTTCAGTGCTAATCTATAATGTTCGTCAATCGTAGTATTGTTGTTGATCGAATATTTGTATTAAAGTACAACCTCAAAGTCAACGAGGACAGCAGATTCGAATATGCCGCCGTGAGTATAAATCGACAGATACAACAATTAAATTTCCACAAATCCCAAACATGTGGACAAGAAACATAAATGTGCTATACTGGACGGTAAATAAACTTCCAACAATCAACAGCATTCGAATATTTTAAGTGTATGTAGCAGTACCTGTATTAAACCGCAGTAGTTCTATACTTCTATTGAAAGCGGGTTTCTGTTTATCAGTTTATGATCGTTCGTCACCTTCAGCTTCATTTCTGGCGATTGACGGCAACAAATAAAAATTATCCAGCAAATGTCGTAAATTTTGAAATATATCTAATTTATTTACCGCTCGAATTTAACGTTACAGAACTTGCAACATTCTACATTTATAAGAACCGAACTCTCTCCTCCGCAGAGGCTTCTATTCTGGTTAGTTGCAGGCAATTGTCGCGGGAAAACCGAATAAACCGCTCCCCCCAGGACGGGCGAAGCTCAAATTATCCACGTGACCAAATACTCCAAGAATCTTGGAGTATTTTGGAATCACGTGACCAGCCTTTGCCAGGGTCTTCTCATCTCGCCATTTTGAAAGCAGATAAGACCCTGGGTACGAGGTTGTCGATTCATTTGCATCTGACCGCAGACGAGGAATGAACTCGCCCTTGTGAACTAGATGCACAAAAACTGTTGAAAACTCGTCACAGTTGATCCAGAATTTATAAATCTGATGGGCAGGAAAATATGAGAACCATCCGTGACGATCATAGACAATTAATATGATCAGATTGTGCTTTATTTGGCGTATATTCATGACAATGGCGGATGGGCATTCAAGATAGTTTTCAAGGACTGCTCAATCCTTCGGATTCGACGCATTTTACGTTACAAATAATGGAACAAATCAGAAATGAATTTAGATACTTACAATGAAGGATATTTGGTTGTGTGGTGCAACGTGTGATTCGTTACAACTGGAGAAAAGCGTGAGGTGAGATTTGAGAAATCAACATTATTTGTTGTTTAGTGGTTTATGATTTCCCTCTTCCTTCATACTTTAGCTTACTTGTATCCCAAATTTTATAAAATTGTGAAAGCTAGCCTAAAATTTATTATTCAATAACTATCTTGTATTTTTCTTTGTATTAAGGTGAATTCAAAATCCAAAGTCGATTTAATAATTGCCTCCAGGCTCCAGAATCTATTGATAAACTTGGTATATAACTGGTCAAATGTTCAAATATTGTTATTTTATCAAATAAAGTGTATTTCCTGTATCCTAATAATATATGTAAATAAGGAACTTGAATAAAATTAAAATGTTGCTCAATATTGATCTTACATTTTTGCAGTCAAGCATACCCCCCCCCCCCCTACCAAGAAAACATCAACTTTAGAGAGGGCATCAGGAAAGTGAATGGGTTAATCAAACTATAAGACAGACAAAGTCCAATAAATGAACTATAAGACAGACAAAGTCCAGCCCAAGGGTGTCTGTCTTAGACAGAGTTCACAGTCCGTCTATCAGTATGTACATGCAGTAGCACTCAAAGGCAAAGGGATGAATAATATCCAGGCATTTAATTAGGCTTTGAGACACAACATTTGAATTGTACGCTATGTGAGATAATACCTCTGTTAAAATTTTATTAGTTATATCCACAATTATGCATTGTTATGATGTAATTATACAACTGATAACACGCAAAACATCAAACTACATATTTGAATGTTATTTGGCAAAAGAGAATCCATCAATTTATAATCATAAAAATCCTGTTCAGATCGGTGCTTGTGCCCAGGCAAGTTATTCCAACACTGACATCTGTACTGTATCTCTTCGCTTCCTGTAAAAAATAGGAAGTGAGATGGAATTATTAACCCTTTCATGTCTTAAAAGGTGACTGTACAGCCAATACCTAACTATTGTATTCACTTCATGGGTGTACAAATCAAGGGGTGGACACAAGGGCACATGCCCTCCCCCCCCCCCCCCCCCCACACACACACACACTTGGCTAAAGTCCTATAATAAATATTTGTATACTAAAAAACAATACGAACAACAACAGATTAGCAAAAAAAAAAATTAATACTACAACTACAATATATTATTCACAATAACAATGACCAACAACAATAAACTACAAATAATTATCCACATATCAATTTTAATAATCATATGCTGTCATGGAACACAATGTTAATTAATATATAAAAAAATATCTATACATATCAGGCCTGTATACATATATAGCAGATCTTTAGTACATTCTGTAATAATATTTACAGAATATATGTAGGCCTGATATGTATACATTTTTTCCAGAATGGTGTTTTTATACAGCGAGGTCAAGCGTTTTGGACCATAAAAACAGACAAATATCAAATTTTACTCTTTAATAATTGTCCACTACTCATTCTACACTTACTCTAAAGAATAAAGCTCGAAATATTAAGAAACTTCCAAAATTCTTGAGAAAAAAACAAGCTTTAGTGGCGAAAGGCGTCAAAGGCCCTCTTAAATTTATTAGGCGCCATCTTAGCAAATGCCGAAATACCATGGTCGGTTCAAAGGCGAATATCTCGAAAACGGTTGAGAGGTCACCGGGGGTCGTCTGGATAGAATCCAAGATTAGACATTTGTTCAACTTATTACGCAAAAATTAGAGAATTCGAACCGTTGGAATTCGAGATTTTTTGCTTTGAAGATTGTTGACAAACCGGAAGTCGGGTCTTCGCTTAGGGCGACACGACCTACATAAACCATCAAAATAAAGTAGAAAACTACATTTACCTTGCAAAATCCTGCACATATGGATAGTCCAACAATATATCAAACGATATCGCTGCTTTTTTAAAGAAAAAAATGAATGACAATAGCGTAATATTCGGTATTCTAAGTCCAATGCAAAATTTTCAGCCGATCAAACGATGAGAAAATAAGCCATTTCATTGGTCGAGATATTCACGTGGTACTTGTCCACCTAAGAATCCTGTGATGGCGTGAACGGATTATCCCAGAGTCTCTCGTTTCCCGGGTGGGGAACGTGGGCTCTGGGAACGAGATGGCACCACTGATCTCAAATAATATACTCATTATACTGGATAGAGCATCCGGTCCTGGCTGTGAAGTCGGAAATAGATTAGTGGCGGCCATTTCCGGTGGGACCCACTTGGGTCCCATACAATATGGCGTAAATAGGAGTCGAAGCAGTTGAACGGCGTTTTTCGCCAAATTCTGGGATGTTACGAAGAGTTACCACCGAATTGAGGTTGGTAATGTTATTTTAAGTAATAATTTAGTGTTTTGAACTATTTTTTTGTTTCGAAAGTGCTTTTTTTTACAAAATACACTTACCTGTTTATTTGCTTCAAAGCTAGCAAAGTTAAGCAAACTCGGTAAACAAATGTCTACTGCCTGTGTATTTGTTTCTTTCTAGTAACGCGTATTATTTGATGATGTGCTTGTTTAAGTTTTTATTTATTTCATGCCGATTAAACCCCAAGAAGTCATAACTGTGTCTGTTTAAACTAATAAACTTACCCGCTGTTGATACTGTTCACATGAATTCGAACTTGAATAGAACGGTTTGTTCAGTTCTTTGTGGTTATAATTCAGTGAAACACGGTTGAGTCTGACTTGTGCTCATTGTCTTCCAGTTAATATTTTAAGTTGGACACTGTCACTACCAGGTTTGGTTACTGACTAATAGTAAATGAATTCATGGCCATGATAGAAATATGTGCTTAACTTGTCTTGTAGTACATGTAAGTATTTGCTTTCTAATGTTTTGTCGAATTTGGGCTAATGTTCAACCAGTTTAGATGGTTTTATAGTATTTCCCTTGATAGTATTTTCAATTCGACTATTGATTCCACTTTTGTTTAAGCAACACATTCAATTTTGTCTACAGTATGTCTCAAACAAAATATGTACATACTGTATAACATTTTGAGTTAGTGGTAGTTTATTATGGTTAGAGCATCTTACTGGCCATTAAGAAGTTACATCCAAGTTTGATTCGTACTCGATCAATGCAGTTTTATTGTACATTTAGCAGATTAATTTATAAGTCTTTCCAGTTACATGCATCCAGGATTACTGTAGATCTAAGGATGTTACTCTGTGATCTGGGTTTAACTCCTACTTGATGCACTTATCAGATTAAAGCCTAGTTTACATGAGCAATTTTTCCTTGACAAGCTTTTCAAAAGGGAGACTTGTCAAGGAAAAACTTGTCATATTTCCCCATACACACAGGCAAATAAAACTTGTCAAGTTGAAAATTGCCAAAGAAAAATTGCCTGTGTAAACTAGGCTTAAAATTTCAACTTGGATGTACATTAGAGGAGTGCTTCTAGTTTGACTCAACAAAACACCAAGAGATTTCTTCTGGGTACTCCAGTTTCCTCCTGTAGTAACACTGAGGAAGAACAATTGAGATATGACTGACTGATAGAGTTATCAGTATCCAGTATAAATAAAGTTAGTTTAGTTCAGCTTTCTTTTGTAGTAACATTGACTGAGGGGTGACCCTTACTAGATCTCTAGGAAGGACAGTTTACATATGACTGATAAGGTTATACCACTGTATTTGTACTAAGGTGCAATTGTACAAATGGATTAATAAAAATGACGATTTATTTTTTCCAGGAGTCTCAAAACCATTGTAAACTGATATAACAAAATCAACAAAATAAAAACTGCACTTACAAATGGAACATTCTTGGTTGTTGTCATTTATGAATGCTTGTTAAGTTTTCTTTGATCAAAATTTTGATGTAGCAAACTATCAGTATGGAAGTATGGATAAAACCACATTTTAAACCAGCAATAATTTGGGGGCATTGGAGGGAAGATCGTGCCAGTGCTCCTGTGCTAGATAGTATTTTAAAATTTTTGGACACTTTAGTCCTTTGCGGCTTTACCTTTGTACTATATTAGAGAAAACTTAAATTAAATTCAATAAAATTGTTTGTACTATCCAGAGCAGCTTACACTAGCTTCAATTAAAGTAAAATCTTATAAACATCTGTATGATCACTCATCTCAAAAAAAAATTAATGACTGATCTTGTCTTCCACCAAGATCAGCTAGTGATATGTGTGTATCTAATAAGGAAAAGACATATAGATGCATGGGCATGAAACCTAAAAATTTGTATGATGCAAGATAATAATTGAGGTATGATAAATGTAGTAAAGATTGAAAATTTTTCAAAAATATCTTGAAATAAAAACACTTCTGTAGTAAATAATAGTTTGGAATCATCCTTCTCTTTGTTTATTTTAGAAAAAAGCTCATGACGTATTATCTGTTTCAAATATAAGTCTACACAAAGTACAGTAGTGTCAGTACACTGAAGTATATAAAATATAAAAGAATATAGTAGATTATAACCAATAAATAATTATTTCTGTATGTAAATCAGAGCTGGCCAAACCATGCCCCATTATTATAATTTTACTTCAGTCTCAGATGATTCTACTATTTCAAATACCAGACAATTTGACTTGTCAAATAGAAAACCCTTGGAAAGTCTCTCCAGCAAGCCTACAGGCAGGCAGCCATGAGCTCATCACAGATACAAATATTGAAAATGCACACCATAAATGCTAGGTGAACAGGAATTATCTTCGTCAATATTATAGTAACAGGACTTCATCCGACTTCATCAATAGTAAAACAGTGAGTTAAATGCTTATAAATTTGCCTCTTAAATAAAGTAACTACAATTCACAAACTTCCAATAAACATCTTGTATATTAAACCCTCAGATCGTCTGATCCAAGATACGTTGAAAAAGACGGATATAGAAACGGTAATATTTTTACTTTGTCATAAAGTCACTGTCAAACTGCTAAAGTGAATACAAGATGTTACATGTTATTTGTTCCTTACTTTTAGTAATTCTTCAAACTGTAGCCTGGTGGTCGGTGCTGATTTTCGTTCAGTAAAATCGTGAAATTTCGGCTGATTTTCCATGATCCCAGCCACTTTTAAGTTCTCCCATAGCGACAGGTACATTTTCTTGCTAGGAATGTAAAATTTAGCTGGTTTTCGTTAAAAATCCGATCATTTGAAGCGAAAACTATGTTTCAGCAATAGTGATATAACTACGAAGTGGGTCCCACCGGATATGGCCGCCGCGAGATTTTCAGCCTCACTTCCGACTTCAATTTTTGCCAGGCGGGAACCAATAGATGCTCTATCCAGTATAATGAGTATATTATTTGAGATCAGTGGATGGCACAAGTGTTTATAAAGAAAAAATTACCTCATTGTGTCACAACACTACGCAATCAATTAACCTGGATAGACCACGGTGCATTGCGAATTCAAGATGATGCCGCTATTGGTGAAAAGGTCCATTGCGTACTTACTTATTCGTTTGAACTCTGCATCTTGACCAAGGCCTGCGGTAGACCCCTACAGTAGGTGGAGAAATTGAAAGAGGAAAAATTAGCTAGGAACTTAGGAATGTTGTTAAACAGAGATAAAATAAGATAGATTAAAATACTTAAAATTAAAATTTATTTATTTATTCATCCATTCATTCATTTATTCATATATTTATTTTAATATATTAATTATTATTATTGTAATTTAACCATTACTAACTTTAATCCTGACATATTAAGTTCACAGTTATTAACTACAGTTGAATGTATTGTATAACCTTTTTCTATTTTTTTTTTGTTCTATTTTCTATTTTTCTTTTTTATTGTATTTGGTGTGTTTTCGTTTTGTTGTTTTGTTTTGTTTTGTTTTGTTTTGTTTTGTTTTGTTTTGTTTTTTTTTGTTTTGTTTTGTTTTGTTTTGTTTTGTTTTGTTTTGTTTTGTTTTATTTTGTTTTGTTTTGTTTTGTTTTGTTTTGTTTTGTTTTGTTTTGTTTTGTTGTGTTTTGTTTTGTTTTGTACTTGTTATTCTTTTTTCTGTTTTACTTTTAATCTTCCTACTCCCATTCTATTATATTTATTTGTCTACTTTCCTAGTTTCTCCGCTTTAAAACTAGATTTAAGATTAGATGGTGAGCACCTTGCATGGGACTCAGTCCCGTTTGTGCTTTACCATGCAGATTTTGGCATATTATATTTTATTTATAATTCGGTTTTATGTCACTTCCTATCAGTCATCTTTCAATTTTAATTTTTATACATGTATAATTAGCATGTCTACTTCTTGTCTGTACAAATGTATGTATGTAAATATAAATTTATTTATTGCCAAAATAAAGCTGTTAAAACATTTATTAGTAACTAGTACTCACAATAGAAAGCCGCTGACCAAATTGAGCACCTTCCTTTGTCAGTAAATGAACGTTGTTCTGTGACGCTGTTTCCATGGTTACATCATTGAGTTCGCAAATCAATCCAGATTGGGTTTCCCTCATGTTCCACGACTGACACTCATCTCGAGTAAGACAATGCATTGCGCAATCAACACTTGACGTCACCAGCATGGAATCGATCACGTGACCAGGCAAATAAAGGTTTTGATGCAGGGTGAAAAGTGACGACCGGCAGAACGACCCTTCGTTGCTTGAAACCAAAGTAGTAATTGTAAACAGCATCAATGCGTAACTTGCGAGGGACATGGCGAAATTATGTGGCATAGGGCAAGCCATTTTACGATTCTAATCAAACGCTTATAGGAAAAAATAAGAATTTCTTTTTAATAAAAATTTTCAGTAGAAGAGAGATTGATGAACTTAGAGAGAGAGAGAGAGAGAGAGAGAGAGAGAGAGAGAGAGAGAGAGAGAGAGAGAGAGAGAGAGAGAGAGAGAGAGAGAGAGAGAGAGAGAGAGAGAGAGAGAGAGAGAGAGAGAGAGAGAGAGAGAGAGAGAGAGAGAGAGAGAGAGAGAGAGAGAGAGAGAGAGAGAGAGAGAGAGAGAGAGAGAGAGAGAGAGAGAGAGAGAGAGAGAGAGAGAGAGAGAGAGAGAGAGAGAGAGAGAGAGAGAGAGAGAGAGAGAGAGAGAGAGAGAGAGAGAGAGAGAGAGAGAGAGAGAGAGAGAGAGAGAGAGAGAGAGAGAGAGAGAGAGAGAGAGAGAGAGAGAGAGAGAGAGAGAGAGAGAGAGAGAGAGAGAGAGAGAGAGAGAGAGAGAGAGAGAGAGAGAGAGAGAGAGAGAGAGAGAGAGAGAGAGAGAGAGAGAGAGAGAGAGAGAGAGAGAGAGAGAGAGAGAGAGAGAGAGGATATTACACGGCGGCACGAAGATATGAATTTTATCTTCAAGTGGTGAAAACAATATTTTACGAATGAGCGTAGCGAATGAGTAAAATATTGTTTTTGCCGCGAGAAGATAAAATTCATATCTTCAAGCCACCGTGTAATGTTCTTTTTATTATATAGATTCAATGCAAAAAGCGGTAAAATTCTAAATGATGTCATCGATATCTTCACTAGTGAGGATATGGAAAATACGACACTGTATATTTCCTAGTAAAACACTCGCATCTATATAAATATATATATATATATACTGTGGCCAAGGTCTTCCACAGAGGTGAATAAAATCATTTAGCGTTTAGCCAAAAGAAAACAATAAACGTCAATTTAGACAAAGAGTTAAAAAGGGCAATACTGAGATAAGAAAGAAAAAACCTGGCCTAAATTAGCTATAAACCTGTAGTCTTTTGTTAATAGATGCCGAGTCCTGCTGTGAATTGATTTAGGGTTAGGCAAAGTGCGACAGTTCCTCATAAATAAACAGCAATCTCTAGTGCTAGCTGTTTAAAAAAAGTATAAAACGGTCACTTGAAAAAATATCAACAATACCTGTTAGTACTCTTTCAGTATTTGAGAATGAATCGTTGGAATTACCAGCTCTGGGCAAAACGCACTTGGAAGCTGTTTCAATATAATTTAACAAGTAAAAAACACCTACAAAGCTACAAAATCCGGGTTTCTTTCAATGACGCTAGCGTTTTTCCGTAACTTGTCAGCATTTCATCTAATCAGCCGGCCGAATCGTCGGTTTTACGGCTTAGTTTAGCTTGAAATAAATTAAAATAGCTTTGTAAACATTATCAATATCTTAATCAATGTAAAATCATCGTCACTAAGACAACGGGTAATTTTCTAAAAAACATCCAAAAGATTGTAATTTTTTTAATTTCTCCCTGAGTTAATTAGTATTTGTTTAATTACAACAATGGGAAATGCTCAAGTTGAACACTGGATTAAAACTCATTAGGGATCTTGGCGCTCAAAACTCATTATGGTGCGTCTTTCATATGCATGTAAAAAGGAAGTTTTATGTTTGATTAGCGAAAATGAATCCAATATATGTGTTTTATTATATCTTGCGCGACCTGACCAAAGATTGCTTTCCAATAATGTAGTTATCTTATTACATTGCAAAATATTGGACCGGCACGTGACGCTAATGTAGATTGGACAAGTATTTGTGCACTTCTGTAAAATGAAAGAACTTGCTCACACTATAACCAGTCAATGGCTATATGTTCAATAACATCGACGGAAGTAAACAATATTTCGTTGACATTTTACTCTGAAGGACTCCGCTTGAAACGTCAGTATTTCGTTATCAAAACTATTCTCGACCGTTTACCATCTTTTCACTTTGCTCTATCCAAAACTCTGCCAACGTAGCATTCTATAGTTTTTAGTATTCTTAAATATTTCATTTCTCTTGCATGGCCCAACACAATCCAAAAGATCGATTCAATTTCAAAGAAAAAGTGATATTATATAAAATCGTCTGGCGTTAGACAGAGTATACGTAAAATACTAAAGTCTGCACGGTTCCAAAAACTTTTTTTTTTAAATAACTTTACTGGCAACTACATACTAATAACAATAGACAATGAGGACATCAAATAAATAAAGGACATGCACCGAAGTAGATACTGGCCAAACGGCAAAGGTGCGAACGGGTCTATTAGCCCATGCGAGGCACCCCTCTATATACATAAACTAATCTGATCTGTGGCAAGGACAGTCATGTACAAGAGACCAAGTACACGCGTAAAAATCTCGCAAGTCGTTACAGCATTGTTGCATGAACAATGCTGTAACAACTTGTTGACATATGTGAACAACATTGAGTAAATGAACAACATTGTTCATCATTGTTTCAACAAGTTGTTACAGCTTGATAAAACAACAACCGTTGTTCACACATGTTGTAACAACCGAAGAACGTGTTGATACATCAACCATGTTCACCATTCTTGTAACATTGTTGTTCATCGTTGTTATTTCGTCATGCTGTTACAACATGTTGTATCATGTGCGAACATGCAACGTTGTTGGCTATAATATAAAAATGTGCTGTTGGAACAACTTGTTCATGACTGTTGATTTATCCGTGAACAAGTTGTTTGAACCATAAATGAACAACTTGTTGACAACTTGTTCACAGCGAGCAGCACAATATTGTTCACGCCTGTTAACAACCGTGAACAAGTTGTGCGTTTTTACGCACAAGGCATGTCTATATCAAAAACTGAAAGAAATAAAGACGAATATATGTTTGACAAAGACAGTTCTTGTCAAACGATTCAGTCACGAAGAAATTAAACCCAGTAGCTCATCATGAAAACCCAAACTTTATAAGACATTGTAAATTTAATAATTCGTTCTAAAAGCCAAAGACTCTCTCTGACACATCATTTAAAGCATTCCCAAATATAAATTCAAGACGAAAAACACATAAGCCCAATTGGTCTTATCAACATACGGTATTTTATTAAGGGTTTCCAAACACACGGAATATATAATTCATGTTGCAGACAATACTAATAGCGTTAGAATTTTACTGAATTAAAAATAATCTGTAATTATCCGTGATTAGGAAGCAGGTGTCGCTAGAGACAATCAAGGCTCCTTTTTTTAGCAAAGAGATAAACTATTTAGTTCTTTTTCTTATTACTTTTCTCGAGTTCCTTCTTTCTTCAGTTCTCCTAGCATTTCATCTTCTTGCTCGTTTTGGCAACCTCTCGCCATAGTCAGCCAGTTCGTTATCGACGACGCCCCCAAACACGAACGCTGCAGTCACGCGTAGTAACATGCATGCAAGCCGTTGCCTTCTGCATGTTTCAGTTCAATCTTCCATTGTTCTCAGATATACTAAGACCCCGTTTACACAATGCCGGTACAATTTGAAAACGGACCAAAATCATGCCGTTTAGGCCTTGCGTTTACACGATACCGGCACAAAAATAACATGAAATGTTATATGCTGTATTTGCATACCGGCATGATTTTGTTCCGTTTTCAAATTGTACCGGCATCGTGTAAACGGGATCTTAGTAATAGATAAAGCATGAGCAGTGATCTGTATATGATTTACAAGGCGCGCTGCAAGCGAGCCGTAGTAAATCAGATACAGATGGCTGTGAATGCTTTATCGTACTTATCAAATGGACACATTTAAATAGCCATGTTTTCAAACTATTTTTCAAGTTGGAGTGATTTTAGCTAAGTAAATTGAGGAAAAAGTTTATGTAAATCAGGACGAATATGTACGCGATTTACAGATATTGATTAAATATTCATTTCTTTTGAATTTTCTTCATGAATTTTTAATGAATTGATAATTACATATACTGACACATATATAACCAGTGTTATGCTAACCAGCATGAACAATGTTGTCAACAATGTTAGGCCAGCCATGATAATGATATTACAATGTTGTGTTAGCCATCAATGCTGTAATGTCTTCTTAATAAGTTGAAACAGGAGTGTCAATAATAGTGAACATAGTTGTTCTATCAATAAAAGTTTTCCCTGTTCCAAGGACCATGAATAACTTTCTTGCTTCGCCATCATTACTACCTTTGCCACCACCACTTTTACCACACCTTCGCCATCGTCATTTTCATCTTAATCACCACCATTTTCACTACCATACCACCCTCACTACTGCTACCTTCATCATCACCATCTTCACCACTACCACCACCATCTATACCCCATCCACCATTACTACTACAACGCACCACCATCATCATCAACACCACATACAACATCCGATCCACCTACGCACGCTACACCTCTGTTTATGCATGTTACTGCCCCCCCCCCCCCCCCCCCGTCCTCTGCCCCTTGCATACATCCAAACACTTTAGCGCAATAACGATTGTGCGCAGAAGACCAAGGTATAACTGATGTATGATGAATGCCTCTTTCAGATTAACCATCCCTATTATACCCCCCGTTATCTGTACCTGACCCATACTGTCCCTATTGGTCATTACTTCATGGTGATATAACGTAACAACGGACAACAGCATGCAATGACAGAAAAGACAGCCCAGCCAAGACCACCGATGAGAAATAAACTTTCAGTGACCCCCGAGAAGATACTGCCAGAATTTGTCGAGAGTGAGAAAAACTTGAACTTGAGTAAACCAAGGGCAGGTGTCATCATGATAATGGCGTAATTACTACCGGCGAAAAGTGCTGCACAGGCCCGGATCTCGGAGCACCTCAGATTGGGCATGTTGTCGATCTTACTCCAACGATAGAAGGTCGTGACGCCTTTATAAAGACTAACGATGACAAACGCAACCATATTGAAGACGACAAGAAGCAGCAGCTTTTCTTGTCTATCTTGAAGGATTTCTTTATCGTTGCAATGCCTATCCTGAGCGCACTCCCAACACATCAAGCCAGCTGCTCCGCTTCTTTCCGAGTACAGTTCAACACCAAGAACTGACGCTGGAATATCGTAAATCATGCTAGCCATGAATCCAAACCAAAACTTTATATCAACGTACAGTTCACGCTTTTCAATGATAAACTCAGGCGATACTGTCGTCTGATATATCATCCAGACATAAGCAAAGAGAAAGCCAGTGACAAGAAGAGCACCGATACATATGAAAAACGAGTAAGTGTACATAATACCTTCAAAATGATCGATTTTCTTGTGGAAGTCTTTTTTTAACCACGGCCCGGTCGAACAGAACAGAATGCTTCGCGTATGATTGACTTTGTAGCTGAAATTGTCGTTAATTATCTTTTCGTAAACGCCATGACTTTCAACAGCATCGAAAAACACTCCAATGTCCATTCCCAAGTCAAAACCATAAATAATCAGAAAAAATATGAACTCTCTCGTCAGACCTTTGTTGAACTTCATTTTCTACTAATTCTACGCACTGAATCGGGTTTGTTTTTCGTCGAGAAAACAAGTTCTTCAGCCAGGGAATCGATATATTATTTGAGAACAGCTTTTGACAATCATGGAGGATGTGTCTGTGATCTTTACGAAGTGTCTTGAATAATTTATTTCGGGCAGTCGTCTCATTGGTGGATCTTGTGGTCTTTCGCTCCTTATTTCAATTGTATTTTGATTTTAGACCTTGATATTTAAATGTAAACGAATAACAAAAAACACCTGCTTTTGCGACGCGTCAGATCGCTTTCTGATTGGTTGATCGGTTAGGCGGTAAATCAAAGCTTGATGTTGATTGGTTCGTGGGTGAGAAAGACGTTGTTAATGAATAATGTTTCATTATTAACGAGGCAGATGTATTCATGATCGACTTTCATGTGAGTGGGCATTGGTTGTTGTAATTAAAACTGTCATTCGTACGGAATGAAATACTGATTAATTAATTGGGGAGCACTGGTAGCGTGTGCTGTTAGCGCGCTGCCTCTCATCAAAAGTTAAGCCCGGTTAGACGGGGTTAGTACTTGGATGGGTGACCGCTTGGGAATGTAGAGTTGTAGTTGATCTCTCCTGTGCTTCGAGGGGTTTTCGCCGGGTTCTCCGGTTTTCCTCCCTCCGCAAAATCAACACTTACATTCAATTGGGGCATTTCGCTCTGTTTGACTACCAGTTGCAATAGGCAATAAAGTTATTAAAACAAATTGTATCAGAAATGCCTTCCAGTGCAAATGTGTTCTTCAAGCAGTGGCGTCGGAAGCGGGGGGACCTGGGCGCCCACTTTTTTTGGTGGGGGGGGGGGCAGAATATGTTTTGACCACCCCCACCCCCCACTCCCCACCCCCCCCCCCCCCACACACACACACACACACACACTTTTCAACAAGGCCAGTGATAAAGTTATGATTAACAAAATCACTAACCCTAGCTAACCCACGACTTTGAATAAGGATATAATAAAGAAATTTGAATGCAGATATTCAATGTCCGGAAAAGTGTTGTCTTTTGAGTATTTTATGACGTTTTTGGGCCTTTAGAATCTGTAAATCCTTGTCCTAAAATGCAGGAAATGGCATTTCACAGACTCTAATTTGCCAATCCCCCCCCTGCCCTCACTTTTAGTGTTGCTCCGACGCCCCTGTCTTCAAGCTATTATATTCAGAAGTTCAAGCGGGATCCGACGTGCGCTGCCTTTCACCGATAAAGTTAAGGTTAAGCCCGGATGGCTTGCAAGTTATGTAAGTATGTATATATATATATATTTCTGAAGATGTTGCACGTAAGCAATGACACGTTATTTTTTATTAAAATGTTTTAATTTATCACTTGTCGTCATTTCTCTCATCTTCATCCTGCGATCAGGATATGCTCCGTTTCAAAACGCTTTCGGTTCAAATGTAGTTTCAACAGCGCGCAGAATATGCGGTCAAGGCAGCTGTGTTTGCTATAAGACGCCAATTTGAATAAACGTGACTAAAATGTAGAAACGATTCACCGTTTTTGCCGTTTACATTATAGTCAGAGCGTCACACCATAATCTTTACGATATCAAATGTACTACTTCAACTTTCAACTACGAAACGCTTCGCCGCAAAATTACAACAATCCCGTACTGTCGTGCATGGTCTTAGTCAGCAAGTCACGGCTTTTGGATACGCTTGACGGAATGACGGGCTTAGCTTTGTGAAACTGTGTATAAGATGGGACGCCTTTTAGACTGAGTTAAATCATAACAGTGTTCCTTTCATACATTCCTTGGGGAAGCTTGTTTGATGCGCAGCGCAGCATATAAACCGCAATGAAAAACTGACGTTTCGACCAAATCAATTACAACACACGAAGATGGTCTTGGTTATTTTAGAATTATAGGAGCCTTTCACGAAACGCAACCAGCGTTACCGATTAAAGATACAGATATATCATCTTTTCACTTTGGTCTGTTGAAAACACCGCCTACACAGCATTCTACTTTTTTAAACAATATCTGGTGTACTCTCGAATATGGCAAGCCAAACCTTGACAAAAGTGTATCCAGTTTAAATTCACTCGTCGAGATCGATAATTCGATGGTCGAGAACAATAAATCGATAGTCGAGAATGAAACCGACAGACGGGAAGATAATCAATAGTCGAGAAAAGTAATCGTAACTCGAGAAATATTGTAAACGTGGTCAGCGATATCATCGATGGGCTTGTTGATATTGGCATTTCCTGTGTACGGAAAGTGTCGATCGAGATCCCGTGCGCGTTAAAAATTTAAAATATGGTTAGGTCTGCGCTTGGTTTTGGGAGAGGAGGTAAGCACTACTGTTTATCAACAGACAAAAACTGCGCAATATTCAAATTGAGAAGCTAAGAGAAGCATGTTGATGTACATATGAGATTTGCGCGAAATTTAAGAAAAAAATCCTCAACGGAGAAGAGTGAATTCCTCACGCGTCAACGGCAATGGGAAGCGCTATACTCAATGCACGTGCAGAGATGCACGTGTTACTCTCGCACGAGATTATACACAGCATGAGGTCAACGGAAAGGCTGACACGAGACAAGGGAAGGGCTGACACGAGACAAGGGAAAGGCTGACACGAAACTTTACATTGACACTAAGGTTAGAATAAACACAGAACAGCAGCAGATTATGTAGCATTTCTAAGCTTTTCCGAAACCATTCTCTCCGGCAAAACAGGATATCAAATTTCCTTGTTTCAACAGTTATTCTACGTTCGTTTGGTTTGCTTTGCGGCTTGATTTTTGGGAGAGAGAATAGTTATTCGACGTGAACACTCCAAAAGCGCGCAAAGTTGCTAAAGTCACACGTGCATGTACCTATATCGTTTGTACTCCCTGAATTAATATTATTCGTATTTTAAGTAATAGATAAAGCATTGAGCAGCGATCTGTATCTGATTTACAAAGCCAAGCTACTACATGCGAGCCGTAGTAAATCAGATACAGATGGGCTGTGAATGCTTTATCGTACTTATTAAATGGACGCATCTAAATAGCCATGTTTTCAAACTATTTTTCAAGTTGGAGTGATTTTAGCTAAGTAACTTGAGCAAAAAGTTTATGTAAATCAGGACGAATCTGTATGCGATTTACTGATATTGATTAAATATTCATTTCTCTTGAATTTTCTCACGAACTTTTAATGAATTTGATAAGCCATTCATACAGTAATTAGATTCAGCGCTTATACTTAATAATTTAGTGAATGATTAGAAGTTATTGTGAGGAAAACTGTGAATGTGATTTTTATATTTGAAGTCCTACCCACCTACGAGCAGAGATTTCTTTGCCTTGGTGTTCCTTCTTAGTAGTTGGAAGAAAAAAAGGCTTTGCACATGTTGTATTCGTGTTTGGCCGCCATTGAACATGCACGGTCAGTTGCCCGGTTACAGAATCACGTGTATACTCATCCCAAGTCAAAAACCAAGACAAAAACCGGTCAAACGAGTTACTTTGTCCCAAGTTTCAACCTTAAAGGCCTTCCAAGACAGAGTAAAATAGTGTGGTGTTAGACAGTTTAAAATAGTCTGGCGTTAGACACAGTAAAATAGTCTGGTGTTAGACATAGTAAATAGTCTGGTGTTAGACACAGTAAAATAGTCTGGTGTTAGACACAGTAAAATAGTCTGGTGTTAGCCACAGTAAAATAGTCTGGCGTTAGACACAGTAAAATAGTCTGGTGTTAGACACAGTAAAATAGTCTGGTGTTAGCCACAGTAAAATAGTCTGGCGTTAGACACAGTAAAATAGTCTGGTGTTAGACACAGTAAAATAGTCTGGTGTTAGACACAGTAAAATAGTCTGGTGTTAGACACAGTAAAATAGTCTGGTGTTAGCCACAGTAAAATAGTCTGGTGTTAGACAGTTTAAAATAGTCTGGTGTTAGCCACAGTAAAATAATCTGGCGTTAGACAGAGTAAAATAGTCTGGTGTTAAACACAGTAAAATACTCTGGTGTTAGACAGAGTAAAATAGTCTGGCGTTAGACACAGTTTAAAATAGTCTGGTGTTAGACACAGTAAAATAGTCTGGCGTTAGACACAGTAAAATAGTCTGGTGTTAGACACAGTAAAATAGTCTGGTGTTAGACACAGTAAAATAGTCTGGTGTTAGACACAGTAAAATAGTCTGGTGTTAGACACAGTAAAATAGTCTGGTGTTAGACACAGTAAAATAGTCTGGTGTTAGACACAGTAAAATAGTCTGGTGTTAGACACAGTAAAATAGTCTGGTGTTAGACACAGTAAAATAGTCTGGTGTTAGACACAGTAAAATACCCTGGTGTTAGACACAGTAAAATAGTCTGGTGTTAGACACAGTAAAATAGTCTGGTGTTAGACACAGTAAAATAGTCTAGTGTTACACAGAGTAAAATAGTCTGGTGTTAGACATAGTAAAATAGTCTGGCGTTAGACACAGTAAAATAGTCTGGTGTTAGACACAGTAAAATAGTCTGGCGTTAAGCACAGTTTAAAATAGTCTGGTGTTAGACACAGTAAAATAGTCTGGCGTTAGACACAGTAAAATAGTCTGGTGTTAGACACAGTAAAATAGTCTGGTGTTAGACACAGTAAAATAGTCTGGCGTTAGACACAGTAAAATAGTCTGACGTTAGACACAGTAAAATAGTCTGGCGTTAGGCACAGTAAAATAGTCTGGTATTAGACACAGTGAAATATTAAAATTAATACCCCAAACCACTTAGCTGTGAGATCTTAGTCAACACTCAACAAATTCTTTACAGAAATAATTTTCATATTTCGATATACACATCGATGTATATAACACAATATTTTCCTTCATAATAATATTGTATATATGTCTCCATTTCCTGTGAGGAGAGTTTTGACTGAAAGATATTTCGTCAGCTCTAAATTAAAAATCTCTGCCGTTCCATACCTTACCGGCTGAGCTTCTGGGTATGTCCCTAACCCCTTTGAAATCGAAATAACGACACGTGATGCCTACCCGTGTTGACACGAACTGCACGTGTTGACACGGCACATGGAAAACTCACGTGCCGCGGCACTTTCACAGAGTCCATCCAGCATTGATTAATAAATTAGCATATAGCTAAGAGAAAGAATTTGAACAATGCCAAGTACTCACACTCGCAGCAGAACCTTTTGTCGTTTTATTCCGGTGAGGGGATCCGCGTAGAACGTCAGAAAATTGAAACGAAATATGGCGAGAGTTCGTCGCCTGCATACATGACTACATACACTACACCACATTCTGCTGCATGTATTAGAAATTGTGTTGCTATTTAGTCAACAGTAATATCTTCAACAAATCTAAGTGATTATTAAAATGTATATGTATATATATATATATATATATATATATATATATATATATGAGAAACAATCAGTCAGATAAGATTCTATTACATTTGACAAAAACAAAGAAAGAAAATAGGAGGATAGCACATTTTAAGAATAAAATTGATAAGGAAAGCATAAAACTGATTAATGCATTACGCCATGCGAACTAGAAGCTAACAGGCAAGAAAACTTGATAAATCATTTGAATTCTAACATAAAGCATTCCGTTTGTGAGAAACGGGATGATGAACCCCCTGCTGGGCTCAATTTGCATGCACATGTAATAGTCACGTGCGGGTTGTGTGTATGCATATATATATGTTGCCAATATCGTCAATATCGCTCAGTTTCATATCCGACGGTAACGCGTCCACATATAAAGAGAGCCTTCAATTTGAGCGAAAGTGAAAACGTTTCTTAGAGATTCAAAATAAACTCGATAAGAGAATCAGATCTTAGTCCAAGATGTCATCGTTATTTAAGGATCACAAAGAATTACTTCAGTTTGTAGACTTACTGCAGTCAGGAAGACTCGACGAAGTTTTTCAGTGCTACAGTAAAGCGTTTAGTTTTGGAGATGAGATAGACGAGTGTCGTGTCGCTGAAATTGTTTCCAAACTGTTGTCTGTAGAATATGCCCGAGCGAGCGCAGAAAGAACGGTTTTAACTACGCGTGACGAAGAAATGGGCGAACTCGCGAGTATCTTTAAATGTACGGTGTGTCAAGACCTGTTCCACAAGCCTATTACGTTGATTTGTGGGCACACGTTTTGTCAAGACTGTTTGACTGATTCTAAACAAGAGAGCAAGCAGAGAAGCATTTCTTGCCCTGGTTGTGGCGTTCATTCAACGTTGGATTATTCGCCGAACATTGTAATTCGTGAACTTATGCGCAACTCGTTTAGTAAGAAGATGAATTTAAGAATCTCCATCACCGAAGCTGAGAAACTACTCGGGGAAAACAAGATAAGCGAGTTCTTCCTTCACGTGGAAAGATTAATGGCAATATATCCCGAGAACGACAACCTGTTTTGTCTTCGATCAAAAGGCTTCTTGTACGCTCGCTGCCCCCAAAATGCTCTCAAGGATTTGGAAAAGGCCTGTAACATCAACCCCACGAAAAGCAAAGCGTTTTTTAGCCGTGCTGAAATCTTGTCGAGACGCGGTGATTACGGAGAAGCTATGAAAATGTACCTTCGAGCTTCAGTCCTAAAGCCTCACGATACTGAGTATCGCGACTCGCTGACTCTCTGCCTTCTTGAGCTGTTCCGTCAGATTTGTCACGTTCATGTGCCCAGCTATGAAAAGAATAATTTGTATTGCAAGTCAACTGAGAGAGATGACCTGCGCGGGCAAACACCGATATTCCAAGCATGTGACCAGCCGAGTTCAGACGCCGAGGTGCTAGAACTACAAGACACCTCAAGCGGCAAACAGGACTCAAGCGTCAAACAAGACGAAAGCAAGCAAGCCAGATTAACTTTGGAAGAACTTCAGTGTAAATTATGTTTCAATATCATCTATGAACCTGTCACAACGTCTTGTGGACATACCTTCTGTCGGTCGTGTCTCTACCGTTGTCTGGATCATCGTTTTTACTGTCCTTGCTGCCGAACAAATCTGAAGAACTATCTTGAACTGATAACCCAAGGCCATTGGGGAAATTGCGAAGTGTTGACGAAAGTGCTTTCGACCAAGTTTCCAGAGGAATATAACGCGCGAAGGATATCCTACCAAAACGACCTGAAGAATTTAGCGAGAGCGAGGTAAGAAGGCGATATATTCATTATCAAATTTTATACCGTCACTATTAAACAAAAAGTCTCACAATGTGTACATTACGACGTCTGCGAGACTTTTTGGTCAGAGACCAAGACTTCGTCAAATAATAATAATATTTAATATTTATATTGCGCAAATATATATAAAATTAATTCTTTGAAAGTTTTCATGGCGATAATGTAATATAAATAAGTTTTGAGGAAACACCACGTAAAATATTTCTTTGCTAAGCTTTCGGACTGTTGTACTCAGGCCTTCATTGCTCTGATAAAGGCCTGAGTCAACAGGCCGAAAGCTTAGCAAAGAAATATTTTACGTACCGCCATTTGAATAGGCTCGGTTTCCAGCCTTATTTCGGGCTGCGACCCGCCCCCGAAATCACGGCTGGGCTCGTGAGCGTGTCATTGTCAATTTCCACCAATCACAAACGCGCCTGCACATTTTCAGCAGGCATATATTATTGAACATTTGTATAAATTATCGTGACAGCCCAGGCGTACGACCGAATTTTCGACACTTTTGAAGATTATTTTTTAAAAGATTTGCAACGTGACCATTAGTGGCCAAGATGTGTTTGCCATTTAACCTACTAGGTCAGGAAAATCACTGATATTTCAGTCAGTGTCAATAGTTTGTTGATATTAACTCGAAATCAATCACAACTGCGATTTCGCCTTTGATTTCTTTCATGGAAGATGATCAGATACGGTTTCTCAAGTCAGTTTGAATCACGGCAGAGTTCAGCGACGATTTATAGCACGACGAAGATGCTAAAAAGCTAATTGAACCTGGTGAATGTCAGACTGTTTATTTACATTAATACCGTTTCAGACCGTTTGTGTCTTCGTGAAATGGCGGGCCTATAAATTGTTGATTAAAGATGTCCATAAGAAAAGATTGCACCTTGCTTCAGTTCACGAAGCTCACTGAATTATAAGTCGTGTCTTTGCTGCATTTCTGCCATTTCAAACATCTGCGATTTATCGTTCACTGACTCTGTTTATAGTGTTGGTTGGATGAATGACAAAAATATCTTTGCCGTGGGTAAATTATGCATTACGTCACAGACATCACAAGCCGCTCACGCGTCCAGCCGTTCGTAGAGGGCGGGTAAAGTCCCGCGAGTCGAGATAAGGCTGGAAATCGAGCCTACCATTTGAATTAAGACGTTGTTTCATCGTTTGAAACTCCGCGTTCATTGGACCGCAACGTAGTGTTTCCAAGGGCACAACGTGACGTTGCTACGGAGCTTTGACAGGGTTTCAATTAGTGTTAATTTGTTATAACAGTCGCCGTTGCTCTTTCTCTACCGTTTTCCGATATCTTATCAATAATGCTTCTCCTTAGGTCATGATAGAGCTTTCCCAACATTATATGTCCGTCTGGCCTTGCTAAATCGTTTACTAGACATTTTTTTTATAATATTCTACTCGCCACGATCGCGAATAACATATTAATCACTAGTAAATTGAAACCCTGTCAAAGCTCCGACGCTGCGGTCCAATGAACGCAGAGTTTCAAACGATGAAACAACGTCTTAATTCACCACTTCAACGCTAAAAACACGTGTAGTGTCACGTGATGCAAAATGTAAACAAAGTCGAAAAATGCGGACATTCAGTGCGGTGCGTCAATATGGTGGTCACTAAGATGCGCTTGTGGAACTGGTAGAAACGATTCTCGATACCCCCATTTGATGGTCAAAAATAAGAATGGCGATCCTGTACACTTCGTTCGATTCCCTGCTTCGAGAAGATTCATGGATAAGTGACTGCGATGGATTGCGGCTTGTCATCGAGGCGATTCGTTTGTCTGCACAAAAGACAGCTATATCTGTTGTTTGCACGTCTTTGGAGAGAACCAAAACACAGATTCCATTTCGGTGATAGCTAGGAAAGAAGAGGTATGTTGTCTTTTTCTTCAGTATCTATACTTCATAAGGCTCTCGATCATTGTTTTGTATAGGCAAGGCGACTTCAAAAGAAACGCAGATAAGCCTGCATGCAAACTCATATTACATGTTAAGTGTAATTTGAGTCTATACGCTCCCGCAGAGGAGCGAAGACGATTGTCAGTGGAGAGGCTGCCCTTTCATTTTAAAATTAGCTGAACCTGTTCACAACGAAGTTTGAAAACCAATGGAGGAATTGTCTATTGCAGAAATTTTGGTGGCATTGGGCAGTCTCCACTAACAATCGTCGTCGCTTCTCTGCGGGATGTGGACTAGCAGTGGTGTTTCTTTTGAAGTCGCCTTGCCTATCACAAAACAATGATCGATCGAGAGCCTTAGGAACCTAACAAAAAATTCAAGTATATATATACTGAAGAAAAAGACAACTTACCTCTTCTTTGCTAGGTATTGCCGAAACAGAATCTGGGTTTTCTGATGTGGGTCCGTTCTCTCCAAGGACGCAAACTACAGATGTATAGCGGTCTTTTGAGCAGACAAATTCATCGCAGTCGCTTATCCACGAATCTTTTCGAAGCAGGGAATCCAACGAAGTGTACAGGATCGCCATTCTTATTTTTGAGCATCAAATGGGGGTATCGAGAATTGTTTTTACAAGTTCCCCAAGCGCATCTTAGTGGCCACCATATTGACGCACCACGCTGAATGTCCGCATTTTTCGACTTTGTTTACGTTTTGCATCACGTGACACTACACGTGTTTTTAGCGCTGCAAGCTCAACTGCAAATGGCGGGGAAAAAGATCAAAATCGGAACTAGATGGTCAGGTTCAGTTTGTCTTTGTTTTCTCCAGTTATATTTCGTGAACTCCAGTCGAAATATATGAGAATACAAGCGGTAGGACTTCACCTAGATGTACATTAGCCGTATCTGATGGCCTGGTAGCCGTCTCGGTTGGCTTAGTAGCCGTTTCTGACTCTTGCAACCCGGCTTGCAAGTGAGGGAAACTCATTTCCCGCCATAACTGAAAGGATATCATCGTTCTCCGGGCTAGGCAAAAAAACATGCTTCGTGAAGTAAGCCTTTTTGTTTCCATTACTGAAATCCTCGAGTTGCAAGCAGCAACGTCAGACTTTATGTCTGTTAACGAGGCGAGAATGATGTCCAGTTTTTCTTGTTTGTCGGAGGAATTTTTCCTCTTTGGAGACGACGCTGCTCAATGAGATTCTCGTCAATTGGACCGTTTATGACGGTGGCGAGAAGACATTTCTGACCCGTTAGTAGAAAGGAGCAAGAAAAACCCAGAAGATGCAAGTTGACGCTAAAAAATCAACAGAAATATACAAAATACTAGAGCTTAAAAAACTTACCTGTTCGTGTCCGAAGCACAAGGTAAAAAAGCCATAGGAGCATTCTGGGAGCGCGTTGTTATGGTGTCGATGGGACAATCTTTTTCTTTTCTTCAGGGGTACCCTGGGATTAAAAAAGTGATCTGAAGCACATCTAGGCGAAGTCATACCAGATAGAACCGAAGAACGTATTTTATTATGGAAACCGTCAAACTTAACTCTTCGGCTTTCCTGTATGGCTTAAAATAAAATTTCACCTTGGTCGAGAAGAGTGCTTAAATAAAGTTAGTTTAGTTTCCTCCAGTTTCCTCCTGTAGTAACACTGGACCAATGAGGGATGACCCTTACTACAGAACCTTTAGGGAGAACAGTTTAGATTTATCCAGTTTAAATAATTTCTAACGTTTCGAGCGAAGGCCCTTCGTCAGAGAGAAATGTGAAAAACGATAAAGTTAGTTTACTTTGAAGCTCTCGGAGTGGTCCAGCTCACCAGCTGCAGAAACGTCAACGTTTGTGACCTAATTTCTAACCCCTGACGTTAAAGACAATAAATTTGAATAGACTTAACGTCGGATGTTAGCGTTTACGTAAAGCAAAGATCAAACTACACACGTAAGAATCTCACAGCTTGTCAACAGGATGTGTTCGCAACAAGCTTGTAGCAAGACTGTTAGCAAGTTGTAACAATGCTGTTCATTCAAAACACTGCTACAATAACCTTGTTAGCATCAATGTGTTAACAACTTGTCAAGTGCAGAACGATAACAGGTTGTTGGAACAACTCGTCATCAGTCTGTTGGAGTCATCAGCCTTGTTACAAGTTGTCAACAACCTGTTACAGACATGTTAACAGACTGGGACAACAGCCTGTTGAACAGCCTTGTAGCAGGTCTGTAACAGCTTGCGCGTTTAGTCGCTTTACAAGACAAATCGAAATATAATAAGGTTTGAGTGCTGCCGAAAATACTTTTATTTCACTGTTATTTTACAACAAGATAGTACGTTTATCTTATTCTTTTTGCCTTATATTTCAAATTTCAGAGTTGACAGCAACACGGCTGAAATTCCAATCTGTGTGTGTACGCTGGCAGTACCAGACATCGCGTTTCCACTGCATATTTTTGAAGCCCATCACAAACTCATGATCCGTCGATGCCTGGAGAGTGGGTATCGTCAGTTCGGTATGTGTCTAAACGACCCTGGTGCCGAACAAGGCTTCGCCACGGTCGGTACAATCCTCGAGATTAAGGATATCGAGTTTCTACCAGACGGAAGATCCATTATTCAGACGATTGGTACCAGAAGGTTCAAAGTGTTAGAGAAAGGCACGAAAGATGGTTATAACACCGCCAAGGTCGAATGGCTAGTCGACAAGAGCTTCGATCAATCCGAACATGCCCAATTGTGTTCAGAAGTCTACACACTAACGACAAGTTGGTTCTCGAATTTGACGGATCAACAACAGCTTTGCATCGTGCAAGCACTGGGTTCAATCCCCAGCGAAGAACTGAACACAGAAACTAATGGTCCTAATTGGTTATGGTGGTTACTGGAGGCCCTGCCATTGAACATGGAAGCCAAACTAATCATCCTGTCCATGACCTCGGTCGCAGAACGACTTCGAACTGCAAAACGATTTTTAGTATTGTTATTAAACCGGATGTGCTCGTAGCACAAGACATTGAGGAACTACTGGAATGTCGGAACTGATCATTTTAGACAGATGATAAAGGAGACATTTTTACCTAGCTTAGGCAGGAATGAACTAATTTAACATACATATATTATTATAAACCTTGATTATGGAGGACTGGAATTTCTCTCTGATGAGAGCCTTTCTTTTTCCTTCGCAAATAAAGTATTTTTCCTAATTTATTGAACAAACACTAATCCACCGACGTGAAAATGAAACCATTGACATTAATATATTAAAATGCGCGTTCACATACATATAATTTCTATCATGAAAAATCATTTATTTTCATAACTTTATTTACAAATAAATAATTTTTCATTAATCGTCTCATTTTATTAATATTCAATTTTCCTACACTGACATTTTGGGAGTTCTGATTGGGCAATTTCTACCACGTGACACCTTGTTCACACCACGGCAACGCTCAGACATGTTTTAATAGTCGTGCTATAATTTCATTAAATCATGGTTATATAATAAAGCACGGATCCAGTGTATTCAAATTGAATAAAAAAATGTTTAACACTTTGAAGCCTGACGACGAGTCTTTACTATTTCATTCTGGCTAACGCCAGACGATTTTATTCAGCACAGCTGGGAAAGGTCCAAGTAATTCTTTGTTCGCCTGTGTTCTCGAGATTTCAATGTTTTCACTATATTTTTGTTGTGAATAGTTTACTTCATATTAAATAAATAAACTATTTTGCGTGAAAAAAACTTGTGAAATTGTGTACTTTTACCTGATCTTTATATAACTGGATTGTTCATCCGGCTCTAAAAATCAAACCACTACCAAGATGGCCGCCATGGGAACTTTGTATGTTTTGGCAGCACGAAAAAAGACGAAAAGAGCCACATTAAGAAAATTTTTACTATTGGTATCAGGCAAAGAGTGTTGTACAAGGTTCAGAAGCTTAGTTTTCGTATTTGTTGTATTATTAAAACGTGTTATTTCGTAATTTTTTTACTCCGCCCGGTAATGGATAAACTTGCCTATGTCACAAAACTCGTAAAAAAACAACGAAATCAGTCAATAACTTCATTATAGAACTATCTATATACCTTTGGTAGTAACACATAAGTCTTTACAAAGTCTTGAAGTATGTAGTTGACAATTTCGCACTGTATTTTCCTTCTGTTTTCCAATGGTAATGGTAAATTCATGCCATCCAACAATTATAATACACGGCTTTTCGCAATCTCGTCCCCAGGACCATTTATAGGGGCTGGGCCAAGATGGCGGCCAAAAATTGAAAATGGCGGGAACAAATGGCCCAGTTCAACCTCGTCCCCAGGGCCATTTGTGGGGGCTGGGCCAAGATGGCGGCCAAAAACAAAATGGCGGGAACAAATGGCCCTGGCACAGGCTGCAAAAAATGAGTCATATTTTGACTCATTTTTGACTCGGCCCAGGCTTCACGAAGTTTATCGCGCCTAGTCAGGCTCAATTATTTTCTGAATATTTAGTTCAGCTTGACTGACTCAAACTGAAAACAATCAAAACATTCATTTCCAAATACATTGTCGAATTATTAAAATAAATACACTTTTAATAAATATCTGTAAATGCTTATTATTTATCATTTGCTTCACCGTTGTACCAAATTCGCAAGAAACTGGATTGCCGTTGTCTGGCCGGGCCGCCTTGTTTTCGTAAGTTTTCGGTGGATTCAATTCAGCGTTTTGAAAAACATTTAGGCTTCGTTTCGTCGAGAACTCTTGTTTGAAAAAAGCCTGCTTCTTAATGGCCAAACATGTAAATTCTGCCCTGTGGTGTACTTTCCTTTCGCAGCCAAAATACTTTTTGATTTTGTTCACCAAGTCTTTCGTTCGCCCGGTTTAGAAAACACACTGAATTGCCGTCCCATGGACTTCGTTGTATGACAGCCAGGGCACAGAGACGACACGACCCATCATTACATATTCTTCCGACGTTTTCACGGGTGTTTCGAAAGCTTTCCTCACATTTTCATTCATTTCGAAGTTGTTTTTTTAACAGCCGGCAATTCTGAATATAATTTGAGCCCAAAAAACAAATGCCCGCGAGTTAGCCTGCCGCCCGCCTTGTTTCCACCAATCAGAATACCTAAAACATCCAAAGTTATCTCGACCAATCAAATGTGGTGATTGCTCAGCCTGTGCCAGGGCCATTTGTTCTTGGCCGCCATCTTGGCCCAGCCCCCACAAATGGCCCTGGGGACGAGGTTGGGCCCAGTTCTCACTCTAGAGCATAGCGAACACAATGAGAAAACAGATTTAGCGTGAGCGCTATTTTTAATCTGTAGATATAAAACATTCAGGCTCGTCCCATGATACCTTGCATCTCACTTGTGACTTGACTTGACTTGACTTGACTTGTGACTTGACTTGTGACTTGACTTGTGACTTGACTTGTGACTTGACTTGTGACTTGACTTGACTTGACTTGACTTGACTTGACTTGACTTGACTTGACTTGACTTGACTTGACTTGACTTGACTTGACTTGTGACTTGACTTGACTTGTGACTTGACTTGACTTGACTTGACTTGACTTGACTTGTGACTTGACTTGACTTGTGACTTGACTTGACTTGACTTGACTTGTGACTTGACTTGACTTGACTTGTGACTTGACTTGACTTGACTTGTGACTTGACTTGTGACTTGACTTGTGACTTGACTTGACTTGACTTGACTTGACTTGTGACTTGACTTGACTTGTGACTTGACTTGACTTGACTTGTGACTTGACTTGACTTGTGACTTGACTTGTGACTTGACTTGTGACTTGACTTGACTTGACTTGACTTGACTTGACTTGACTTGTGACTTGACTTGACTTGACTTGTGACTTGACTTGGGACAAAATCACTTGACTCTTGCGACTTGACTTATATAATTATATTTTAAAAAGTTATTACTACGGAAAGTAAATTACTTTTATAATAACTCTACTTTGTAACAAGACGCCTGGTCAGGCGTTCACTCGGGCTACTGCAAAATCACAGTGCTATGCAGTGCTAAGGTCTAAAGTCTATTAAACACATTGGTCACAGACAAAAGTCAAAACGCAATCCAATTCTCCGATAGAAAACACAATTTGCAATAACAAAACACGATTGCCTGTATTTATTAACGTATTTCCACGCATGTACACAACGTTCATATGTCGAGTCTCTTCAGGTATTAAATATCAACACAACTATCAACGGCGTGTGCGTTTGTAAGTGTATATAATATCAAGATACTTGCCAGCGACATTACTGACCAATAACTATGTCTGTGAACACACAGAACACATCCGAGACGAGTGATCAGACATCAGGAAAGCAAAGAAAGAAACAGCGGTTAATATGTCAAGTCTCTTCGCCTTTAATTACACAGCTTCATGTTTACCGAACGGCGTGTGCGATTGTAAGTGTATATAATAATATCAAGATACTTGCCAGCGACATTATTGCCCAATACCTATGATCGTTTAATAACTACGTTCAAGAACACCTTGATCGTTTAATAACCCTTGAAGTGTTGAGTTCACCAAAAGCGAAAGAGTTTAATATTATAGAAGTCGGCCTGACCGGAAAACATGGCTGGTACCGGAAGTAAATTGTGCAAAAATGCAATTTTGTGACACGGAAAAAAAAAAAGAAGACGGAAACAGAAACGGAGCCGAAACCAAGACTCGGTCTACCTATCGGTAGCCCGAGTAATTACTTGATTAATTAATTATATTAATATAATTTTCATAATTTTCGGCATGTGTAATGTATGTGTAAATCGTGAGTATGTGTGGCGATGAAGCGGCAACTAACCAGCATCATCACAATTCATGTTGTAACACCGTTACTCTGTGCATTTTGAAAACCTTCTGGATTCTGGACCTGCCATCTCCACGAGTCTTCACCTGTAGGAAAAGAAGGAAAAACATTTTCCAATTACAGTGAAATTGTTAATAATATGGATGGATGGGTGGATGGATGGATGGATGGATGGATGGATGGATGAGTAGATGAATGAGTGGATGGATGGATGGGTGGATGGATGGATGGATGGATGAGTGGATGAATGAGTGGATGGATGGATGGGTGGATGGATGGATGGATGAGTGGATGGATGGATGGATGAATGAATGAGTGGATGGATGAGTGGATGGATGGATGGGTGGATGGATGGATGGATGGATGGATGAATGAGTGGGTGGATGAATGGGTGACTGGTTAGCTTACTAACACATTTCATCAAGGGATCTTTGTGTTTTCCAATGAAGTTCTTTTTCTGCTAGCGAAGGGTCTGCGTAACACAACGCCACGTCACCAGCACGTCGTTCAGTTATTTTGTAATCAATCTTAAAAAAAAACACATTGGAAAAACTACTTTCTCATCGTGAAGTACTCGCTAGAATTATTCACATAAAGCGATGAAAGGCCCCGCTTGAAACGTCAGTATTTCGTGATCAAAACTATTCTCAGCAGTTAACCATCTTTTCACTTTGCTCTATCTAAAACACTGCCTACTGTACGCAGCACTCTGGTTTTCTGTTTACCTTTTTTCCGGATGCTTTCTCAACAGCTCTTATCATTTCAAGAACAGATTGTCCGCGACCTGTTCCAAGATTGTAAACCTAATAAAAAAGATTAACATTCTAGTAAAGTCTGCCATTGTGTATTTCAACTGACATATATAAAACTCACCTTAAAACCACAGTCACCTTGTAAGATTTTCTTCACAGCAGCTACATGACCCAAAGCCAAGTCAACAACATGAATATAATCACGTACACCTAAATTATAAACATTACTGACTCACTGTGCCTTTTGAGTTCTGTGCTCTTTACATAACAACAACAACATCAACAACAACAACAACATCAACAACAACAACAACAACATCAACAACAACAACATCATCAACATCAACAACATCAACAACAACAACAACAACAACATCATCATCATCATCAACAACATCAACATCATCAACATCAACAACAATGACGACGACAACAACAACAACAACAACAACAACAACAACAACAACAACAACAACAACAACAACAACAACAACAACAACAACAGCAACAACAACATCATATCACCACCACCACCACCAACAACAGCAACAGCAACATCACCACCAACAACAGCAGCAGCAACAACAACAACAACAACAATAACATCATAATCATCACCACCAACAGCAGCAACAACATCATCATCAACATCATCAACATCAACAACAACAACAACAACAACAACAACAACAGCAACAGCAACAAGAACAACACCAACAACAACACTTATTAATATTTACTGTACCTGTCCCATCTGGTGTTTTATAATCACTTCCAAAAACATTCAAATGAGTTCTTCTTCCTACAGCTACCTGAGTTATGTACGGCATAAGATTGTTTGGAATACCCTGGAGAAATAATACATATACTGTACATATTTCATTTAACTGACACATGTAGGCTCAACTGAGGTTAGCCCAGCTGAGGTCAGCTCAACTGAGGTCAGCTCAACTGAGGTCAGCTCAACTGAGGTCAGCTCAACTGAGGTCAGCTGAGGTCAGCTCAACTGAGGTCAGCTCAACTGAGGTCAGCTCAGCTGAGGTCAGCTCAGCTGAGGTCAGCTCAGCTGAGGTCAGCTCAGCTCAGCTGAGGTCAGCTCAACTGAGGTCAGCTGAGGTCAGCTCAACTGAGGTCAGCTCAACAGAATACAGATTCTACAGAATACAGATTTTAATTACTTCTTCCCACAAGGGGCTTTTCAAGAGCAATTTACATTACTAAATTTCAAGTGGCCGAGTCGAAAGCATATTAAAGGCACTCGAAGCAGCCACCCTATGACACAGTTATGACACACATGTCAGACCACAAATCACAGACCTAGGTGTTGATTTTATGGAGGGAGGAAAACCGGAGAACCCGGCGAAAAATCCTCGAAGGACAGGAGAGACCAACTAAACCCTACTCACATGAGTTCCAAGCTCGAGAACGGGGTTATTCCCAGACAGTCACCCATCCAACTACTAACCCCGTCGAACCGGGCTTAACTTTTGGCGAGGCAGCACCCTAACAGCACACGCCACCCGTGCCTTCAACTGAGGTCAGCTCAACTGAGGTCAGCTCAACTGAGGTCAGCTCAACTGAGGTCAGCTCAACTGAGGTCAGCTCAACTGAGGTCAGCTCAACTGAGGTCAGCTCAACTGAGGTCAGCTCAACTGAGGTCAGCTCAACTGAGGTCAGCTCAACTGAGGTCAGCTCAGGTCAGTTGATTTAAGCTCATCTCAGCTGAGGTCAGCTCAACTGAGGTCAGCTCAACTGAGGTCAGCCCAACTGAGGTCAGCTCAACTGAGGTCAGCTCAGCTGAGGTCAGCTCAACTGAGGTCAGCTCAGGTCAGTTGATTTAAGCTCATCTCAGGTGACGTCAGCTCAACTGAGGTCAGCTCAACTGAGGTCAGCTCAGGTCAGTTGATTTAAGCTCATCTCAGGTGACGTCAGCTCAACTGAGGTCAGCTCAACTGAGGTCAGCTCAGGTCAGTTGATTTAAGCTCATCTCAGGTGAGGTCAGCTCAACTGAGGTCAGCTCAACTGAGGTCAGCCCAACTGAGGTCAGCTCAACTGAGGTCAGCTCAGCTGAGGTCAGCTCAACTGAGGTCAGCTCAGGTCAGTTGATTTAAGCTCATCTCAGGTGACGTCAGCTCAACTGAGGTCAGCTCAGGTGAAGTCAGCTAAGGTGAGGTCAGCTCAGCTGAGGACAGTTGAGGTCAGCTTAGCTCTGCTGAGGTGAGTTCAGGTCAGCTGATTTAAGCTCATCTTAGCTGAGGTCAGGTCAGGTCAGCTGAATAATAATATATAGAGTATCACATTATTTTTGTACCTGGGGATCTTCACCAATATTTCCTGATTTATGTGCACCAACTGGATTAAAATATCGCAAAGAAATAACATTCCAATCCTAAAATAATATTTCATTATTTACAATTGGGTCATGCACTCATGGGTTAAGTCACAAATCAATGGCCCTGCTCAAATGGAGTTGACAATCTTGCTCAAGTGAAGAGGTACATAGAAACATACCTTTTCAGCAATGACAACGTCTCTGAGGATCTCTTCAATAAAAAACTTTGTCTTTCCATAAGGATTCGTGCATCCTCCTACTGGATGGTTTTCATCAAGAGGCAAAGACTGTGGATCTCCATACACAGTGGCTGATGAGGAAAATACAATATTCTTCACATTGTATTGTTGCATACACTGTTATGTAGACAAGAAAAGCTAGTTATGAAAGAAAAGCTCTTTGCTCCCTTCCTTGTTTGTTCCCATCCATTCATCCATCCATCCATCCATCCATCCATCCATCCATCCATCCATCCATCCATCCATCCTCTCCCTTTGTCTGTCTGTCTGTCTGTCTGTCTGTCTGTCTGTCTGTCTGTCTGTCTGTCTGTCTGTCTGTCTGTCTGTCTGTCTGTCTGTCTGTCTGTTTGTCTGTTTGTCTGTTTGTTTGTTTGTTTGTTTGTTTGTTTGTTTGTTTGTTTGTTTGTTTGTTTGTTTGTTTGTTTGTTTGTTTGTTTGTTTGTTTGTTTGTTTGTTTGTTTGTTTGTTTGTCTGTCTGTCTGTCTGTCTGTCTGTCTGTCTGTCTGTCTGTCTGTCTGTCTGTCCTGTGAAGTTGAGGGTAAGAGGCACACACAAGACCAGAAAACACTTCTTGTTACAAATGTTTCATTCCACCAACTGAAGAAGTTGTAACTTTTATCTCCCAAGAGAAATTCCCCTTCACTAAAACTCCCAAGAACAATGAAATTACCTTGGTTATCCATGGTTTAAAGCAGAAAAAAATCTGTCTGTCTGTCTGTCTGTTGGTCGGTCGGTTGGTCGGTCCATCCATCCTTCCTTCCTTCCTTCCTTCCTTCCTTCCTTCCCTCCTCCCTCCTTCCCTCCCTCCTTCCTTCCTTCCCTCCCTCATTCCTTCCTTCCCTCCTCCCTCCTTTCCTTCCCTCCCTCTCTTCCTTCCCTCCATCCATCCCTCCCTCCTTCCTTCCTTCCTTCCCTCCCTCCCTCCCTCTCCATCCCTCCCTTCCCTCCCTCCCTTCCCTCCCTCTCTTCCTTCCCTCCATCCCTCCCTCCTTCCTTCCTTCCTTCCTTCCTTCCCTCCCTCCTTCCTTCCTTCCTTCCTTCCTTCCTTCCTTCCTTCCTTCCCTCCCTCCCTCCCTCCCTCCCTCCCTCCCTCCCTCCCTCCCTCCCTTGGCTTCCTTCATTCATTCATTCATTCATTCATTCATTCATTCATTCATTCATTCATTCATTCATTCATTCATTCATTCATTCATTCATTCATTCATTCCTTCCTTCCTTCCTTCCTTCTAATATATTACCTCAAGCAAATGAATTGTTCCTTGGATGTTATTGTTATAATATTTCAGAGGTATGTTAACAGACTCTCCAACTGCTTTAAGCCCAGCAAAATGTAATACAGCACAAAATTTGTACTAGAGAAATGAACAAAGAACTTACCATTATAAAACATTAGACATTCCCCACAACAGCTCTTACTTCAAGCTATATTAGTCTTACAATATGGTGTGACATGAAAATTTTGTTATAATTAAATATTTTCCCATAATACCTTTTGAAATATCTTATCCAGACCAGGTTTATTTAAAAGATCTTCTTTAATTAGTGTAACTTGTTTTCCAGTGATAGCTTCGACTCTTCTAATGCTTTCTGAAAGTTTATAGTCATCTTAGTCAGAAATTAATTCATTCTTGCATATAAAATCCAGCTACATTAAAATAATCATTTTGCTGGCTAAATATCTAGTAATAGGCACTGTATCGGTTTATATCTACCATCTGAAACTGACCTTGTGAGGAGTTACAGAGATTATCAATAATAACAATATCATATCCTGCATTTAAAACTTCCACAACTGTGTGACTTCCAATGTACCCAGCTCCACCAGTAATCAGAATTAGATTATTCGACATTATAATATCTCATAAAATCTAGTTCAGCTGAAACATAAAATCATAGATTATTAATTGCACATTTGAAGTTGATGCGCTTATGCGTGTTGCCTTGTGCATCATGATCACCATTTTACACCATCCTGGTACAGTGTAAGTTCCACCAGTTGGTATTTTCACCCTCCAAAGCATCTCAATTGTTGTATGGTAAGTTTTACTGGCAGCTTTGAGCATCAAAAATACCAGGATGGAAGTTACCACAAAGACATAGCATGGTGGAAATGGCATTAGTGATAGTGTATTGTGTATATTTTACACATGTTTGTCTCTGGTTTGGTAGAGTCAAACTGGAAACACTCTTTTTACTCATGGACATGGTAAAATTTTAATCTGATAACTGCATCAAGCAGAATCAAACCTGCCACCATTACCTCCTTTCTAATACCTGGCCAAAATACCAAAAGAATTATCAATTGCTTTGAACTATTCAAAGTCAAAACAATCAATTGAAAATCAATAACTGCATAATGGCAATAAGTCAGAAATATCTAAACAAATGAACGGCATTCAATTTGCCCATCTCCTTAGGACTATGAATCTCTTAGATACCGTAAAATCATTGATATGATAATTCAAGAGCCAAAACAGAGAGTTTCCGATACAACTTGAGCTCACAAAATACTACAATTCGATCAGTATTTAAAGCCTTTAAAAACTATTTTAATTTAAAGTTTAGTTCGTCGGTGCTATACTTACAAAACTTGTCAGAAAATGAAAATTACAGAACTCCAAATCCGACACGAACCAAAAAAGTTGTCGACGTGTCAATATAATTAAGAAATTAGAAGTCGAGGGATATCTAGGGATATTCAGAATTTATCAGGGCATTCTAGGGAAGCGTTGGGATATCTAGTAATATCTGGGACATTTAGGAACGTCTAGGGAAAGTTAGGGGTATTTATGAACTTTTATGGATATTTAGGGAAATCTAGGAATAACTAGGAATATTTACGATCTTTTAGGGAAGTTTAGGGATATCTTGGACCAATTTTGGATATTTTGGGAGATCTAGGAGCAACTAGAGAAATTTAGGGTCAATCAGGGAGTTTTAGGGAAATTTATGGGTATCTAGGGTGTTCTAGGAGTATTCAGGGATTTCGGAGGAAGTCTAGGGCTATAATTCTATTATCCACTATTAACCCGTACTTTCCTCGACGAAGCGTTAATCCCTCAATGTAGCCCCCAGTCTTTGGTAAATTTGATGAAAGTGCTCGGCCAAGGAGGGCAAGTCGAAAAATCAAGTATGGCAGTGAACGTGCATTTAACTTCGTGTACTTCTGATAATCTAAGTCGACATGATATGCTTGGCTGGGTCAATAGTCAACTACAAGTCAACTATACTAAAATAGAACAATTATGTACAGGTATTGAACGTTTGAAATTATATTAAATACTTTACTAAAGAGACAACTTCTAGACCATTGTCATATCACATGCTCAATATAAATTGAATATCAATTTTGAAGGGTTCCTGGTATGATATCACGCTCAAATAACGACACTTTTTCATCATTTTTAACGTGTTTTCCCCTCTCAATAGGAGCGGCATATTGTCAGTTCATGGATATGTTATTTGCTAGTAAGTATTTGGCAATATTCTGAATAATAAACCTGCATAATTATTATATAAATTGGTAGTTTGAAGTTTTATAATCAAGACACTTATCCCCGTGACTTGTCAAAGTTAGATTACAATATAAAACTAAGAAATAAAGCAATGTGTTACACTAAAATGAAAAGTTTATGTAACATGCTTGCTCTGTCTAAAACAGTTTGTTATTTCAGACTTCCTTTATTAGTTTTTAATTAACTGCTATTAAATCAAATTTAGCTTTAATATTGTGGCTTCAAAATTTAAAATAAAAAATTCACCGACATTTCACAATAGACCATGACACAACAGGCAGTGACATGAAGTTGAAAACCTAACATAAAAAAAATCACAAAGTACAATATTTGAGTATAATTATACAAAGTATAATATATAAATTACATTATTGTAAAATGACACCAAAATATACTAAACTATAATATAATTAAGTCTACAGGGAATAGGCGAGTTTCAGGGTGTTGCACACGCATCATTTTTCAAAAAAACTGGCAAGCTCCACTCAAAGTAAACATACTGTTTAAAATAAGCAAAGTATAGATACAGTTTCTGGATGTTTAACACTGTTATTCTGCTGTTGTTGGCTCACTAGCAGTCTGTTTGCCATTGCTTACTTTGTGGAGAGCCCACCAAGAGCCCACCAATTTCTTTCCAAAATGATGCGCACGTAATACCCTGAAATTCACCTATTGGTGGCATGGGGGTTAACGCACATGTTTGTCACCATGGTAATTTGGGTTCAATTTCTGCTCAGACTAGATTAAAAATGTCACCTTGGCCCTTTAAACACTGCAGGTTTTTGCTCCAGGTAGCGAGATCACTGTAGCAGCACCACCCCTGGATACCATATATCGCTTTTTGCAACTCCTGCCCTAATTGCTATCCTATTTTCATGTTTTTCCTAGACTGTATGCCATTGAAAAGAGTCAAGTTCAATACTAACTTAGAACACGAATATATTCAAAACTGGAAATTGCTTCAGACGTCATTTAAAAAAGCTACAGTTGATAAGGTAGGTATAAGCACCACATAAATTAATGCCTAGGATGTCTGAAGGTTCTCACTTTGGACAAGTAAAATAATTGAGTGTAAGACAGAGTAAAACAATAAAAGGACTGTTTTTGGCCAGCTCAGGTACTACGTAGCATTGTGTATAGCATATTGTGTATTATTTTCAGATAATTCCAATAGATAAGCTGGTAAAAGGGAAGTTCCAGGACAACTTTGAATTTGCACAGTGGTTTAAGAAGTTTTTCGATGCAAACTACGATCTTGGTATTGATTACGACCCAGTAGCTGCTCGAGGAGGACAGGTCGTAAAATCTGGTGCTAAACCATCAAGCGTTCCAAAATCTACTGTCAGGAAACCAGGTAAAAGGAAGGTCCTATTTTTTTCTACTTTAAACCATGGATAACCAAGGTAATTTCATGTTCTTGGGAGTTTTAGTGAAGGGGAATTTCTCTTGGGAGATTAAAAGTTACAACTTCTTCAGTTGGTGGAATGAAACATTTGTAACAAGAAGTGTTTTCTGGTCTTGTGTGTGCCTCTTACCCTCAACTTCACAGGACAGACAGACAGACAGACAGACAGACAGACAGACAGACACACACACACACACACACACACACACACACACACACACACAGACAAACAAACAAACAAACAAACAAACAAACAAACAAACAAACAAACAAACAAACAAACAAACAAACAAACAAACAAACAAACAAACAAATGGACAGACAGACAAATACCAGACAAACTAATTATATTGCCCCTCACCCTGTGATGCATGCGTGTGCACAGCATAATAAACAAATACATTGTGTTGAGAATAATAATAATTTCAAATGAAGTTAAATCACTGCTATAGAGAAAAGTATTCCAACTGCCCCTTCCCAGTTGGGTATTCTTCACATACTGTATAATACACTGCTGCAGGACAACTGAATGTTTATATACAGTATTGTGATGAGCTGCCATAGAATCCCGAACATAGTGCCCACAAAATTTCCGAAAGTAGGGTGGCTGCTACTTTCAGGATTCTATGGTAGTATTATTTTTTGTGCTTTACTCTTGTCTGCTATTTTGAGTGAAGGTGACTGTATTTACATTTTTAGTTGGTGGTGTTGCATCCCGCCCTGTCAGACCTGCAGCAACAACTGCTACAAAGACAGCCCCCTCAAGAACAAATGCTGCTGCACCAAATGCGAGTGAAGTAAAAGAATTAAACTCACAGGTGTGTACATTGAAATGATTGCAAATCTTACTTTTATATCTAAGGTAAATGAATTGCCACATGCATTGATAGAGGCATTGAACTCCAGTTATCACATTAACCCCTTGATGAGTCTCTCCTCTGCAGAGGCTTCTATTCTGGTTAGTTGCAGGCAATTGTCGCAGGTGTGCGGGCTATCGTAAAGCACGCAGGGAACTTCTCCCTCACCTGCACACCCTCGCCTCTGCAGAGGAGAGAGTTGATGAGTGAAATCATCTGGCATTAGCCAGAATAAAATACTGAAGGTGCATCTACATGCACGCTTGCAAGTCAAGGGGTTAAAATTTCACCTTAACCACATGTGAGAAGAGTGCTTCCAGTTTGACTCTACAGATTATCTCTGGGTACCGTACTCCAGTTTTCTCTTGACATGTTATTAAACTTATTCTTAAAAAAATATTGCTAGATTGCTGAATTAACGCTAACTGTTGATGGCTTGGAGAAAGAACGAGATTTCTACTTTGGCAAGTTACGTGATATTGAAGTAATTTGTCAAGATGGAGGTGGTGAAGAAAACCCAACATTAAGTAAAATATTGGCTGTATTGTATGCCACAGAGGTTAGTGATCACCCATATACAGTATATATGGGAAAATTATGCCATCATTAATGTATACTAAATTATTACTGTAATGAGGTTGAGAAGCTTGAAATCTTGTATTCATCAGCTCACAGAATGAACATCTTTTGTTATCAACAGGAAGGTTTTGTACCACCCGAAGGAGCTGGTGATGAAGCAGAGGGTGTCGAGGATGAACAAGAAGAATATTAAGAAACAATTGAGAAAGCTTTGCTTTGTCATATAAAAAAAAACCCAACCCTCATCTTAAGCAGGATTCTTGATAACTGCTGAAATATCCTAGCTCATCTGATATAGTTTTGATTTTGTATTTTTCTAGTATCCAATTGTTTAACACTAGGTGTCTTTATGCAGATTGAAATATTTTAAATCCTTGGGGATCTATTGGAGCAGAATCATTAGGGATGTTGCTACTTGCATACTTTACTTGCATGGTAGTTCAGCTATATTGAAGTATTAGAGAAGAACTGAAAATTATGAAATCCATCAAAGGATTTTCTCAATAAAACACATGTTATAATATTTCAACTACATAGATGTGTTTTATGTTGAAACATCTCATTCATCAAGCTCAAAATAATATGTTCTGAGCCCCAGACAGTCTCAGGGAGAATGGGTAGTGTGTGCTGTTAGTGCGCTGCCTCTCACCAAAAGTTAAGCCCAGTTAGACAGGGTTAATACTGTACTTGGATGAGTGACCGCTTTGGAATGACCCTGTTGTCAGCTTGGAACTAATGTGAGTTGTAGACTTGATCTCTCCTGTGCTTCAAGGGTTTTTTCACCGGGTTCTCCAGTTTTCCTCCTTCCGTAAAATTAACACCTACAGTACATCACAGTACACTGTAGTCATGTTCAATTGAGACATTTCACCCTGTTTGACCACCAGTTGCTATAGGCAATAAAGTTATTAAATCTAAGTGGCTCAATGGTTAGAGCGTCTAACTGGCCATTAGAAGGTTGCAGGTTCAATCCCTGTCTGGAACTCAGAAACATTTTCTGAGTATTTGAGATTGATGAACATCTACCAAACGTCTGTTACCACGACGGTACATCACACCACACCAAGCTCACATGTACCCCATCCATACCACTAATTACAAATAAATTTGTTCACCAATTCTACCACTTACGAAGTACATGACTAGCAATGATGCTTGCACAAGATGCAAGCCTCGTTAAGCCTTATTGAGTATTTCAGCAATAGTGTACATTCAACAGCGATGACAACCAGACTGTGTTCTATTTACCCTGACCGTTTCAACAAACATTGTGTGTGGTTATTTGGTCCAGCTCCCACATACCAATATGTAGAGCAGACAAAGTACTAACACCACAAGATACAAAAACAAGAATGAATATCTGGCTGGAAGCTTTAGAACTGAGTATTGGAATGAACCATCTTTCCCTGAAAAATAGAAAAATATAATTACTAGCTTGGGAGCTATAAAGAATGTCATTTGAGGTTTAGTCAAACTCGGCTTTTGTTTGACCATACATACCAAAAACAGCTACACCTATTCCCATCGTTGCTGTTCCCATTCTGTAGCTACAAGTTGGAAGGATATGCTCTTGTATTAAGAAACCACTTAATCTATAGGTCCTGTAGCTTTCCTAAATAAAGAAATAGATTATATGTAGTACAATTACCACATTGCCTAATATTCTTGACATTGCTACAGAATACAGAGACTTTGTACCTTGTGGACATGCCCACTGAAAATGACTCTTGGACTGGTCTCACTCAGAACCTAAACATCATGATTGTAATAAATACAGAATATTTGGTATCTGCAGGTCAGTTGTGTTAAGTCACTGCTTTACAGAATGCAAACAAATAGGTACTGAGCTTGAATAATTATGACAACAGCACCACCACTAACAACAACAGCAGCATGCGGCAGCAGCAATAACAATGGCAGCAACAGCAACACTGCAGTGGCAACAGCAACAGCAACAACAACAATGTCAGCAGCAGCAATAATGGCAACAGCAGCAGCAAGAACATCAGCAACAACAACAACAGCAGCAGCAATACACCACTTTCATAATTGCGATTAATTAGAATATTCTTTTATGTGAATCTTAATAAGCCTTTCTGGCCTCGTTTGTGTGTCTGCAATTCAAAAGAATTTTTGCTTCATAATGAGGTCAGAAAGGCTCATTTAGATGCACATAAAAGAATATTTAAAGTGAAGGCCTTTATAAAAGTGGTCTATACAAGCAACAACACCACCAACACCACCACCAACAACAATAACCCTCGCGTAATCACAGCATTAGTTCACCAATAAAAACCACTTCCAGTGCATATTCCATCCACTCCATACCTTCACAGCAAAGTGGGAATCCCAATGTGAGACTGGAAGATGACTGAGAATGACTGTATGCTTGGTATTATCAAGCTTTCTCGTTGATGTTGAAGCAAACATTTTCATTTTATCAAAAATACGTTTTTCATCTGCTGATGTGTATTGATAAGAGCGAAGAAAACTCAGTGTGTTTAGCTAAATATGTAGAATAACACAAATTAATATTTAAGAAATGGCTCATGGTTTAGCGTGCTCCATCGAGTTATGGATGCATGCAGGAAATTGGGAGAACACTCTAGATTTGGAGAGTTGAGGCGTAGCCGAGACCAACTCTAGATCTTTTATAACATATATATATAGCATTAAATTCTCTCACAAATGGCGAATTGTTTTGGTTGTTGCGTTTTCCTACTTTCGTAGCCAACTCTTGTTTGTTCACTAAAATCCAACCAAAAGGACAGTTTAAACTCAGTTACCCAGACCCAGTTTGTCTTCTGGGTCGTTCTTTATTACTCAATAAAATTAAATGACTTGGTATTTTGATAATATATTAAAAGGCAATTAATCAATTTAAAACTCAGTTTTGTTTTGAAAATTTTTCCCGTGCTTTTTTGCCATGTTCCATCGAGTTATGGAGCACGCACAACAACAGCCAATCAAAAACATTGCTATACCAAAGCTATGTTATAAAAATAACTAGTTAACTCAGCCTTCTATCTAGTTCACCAGGGAACCATGGAATCTTGTTTAAGGATTTGAATACCTTTAAAAACTGCCAGTTTTTAAACTTTATTATCTCGTTGGTATTGCCAAAATATTTTTCATGTCTTTTTAGAAGATTCGAGTCTAAAGGTTCAGCTTCTCCACCGACATCATTGTCACCAGCTAAAAAAATTCTTTTTACTGACTTAGGAATTTGATAAATATCTTCA
>OZ036016.1:5248213-5305713 GCA_964035015.1 Corallium rubrum
CCCATCAATAAGTTCAAGTTTAATAAACATTTAATGTGATCAAAGATGGCTTTCTTATGAGGCAGACCAGACAAATTGAATGTATACATATTGCCAAAGAAACTTAGTACTTCAAGTAGTGTAATTATCCACTCCATTCTATATCATCTAAAAGGGTGTTTATGCCAGCCCACTTTGGTGAGATTGTCTCTCTTTGTTGAGTATAAAAGGGGTCATTTTTAGCCAGCTAAGGTGGTACATACAGTAGGTTAATCACCAGTGGCATAGCCAAGGGGGGATAAAGGGATGTGATTACCCCCCCATTCTCGTGAAAAGTTTAAATATGTGGAGAAACTTGTGTGTGTATGGGGGGGGTTACAGTTGTTTTAAGGTTAAGTGAGTAGACTAGTAAAGTGTTATATATAAAATTCATTAATAAGCGAAAATATATAATTAATTAATAATTCATGAGGAAAACACAAAGAAAAATTATAAGCGTATCGGATCTATATATGTGATATAGACTCACTCTAAGTTTCTCGCTGGTTTTTAACGGCTGAGATAAGCTTAATTTTCAAAATTACTACACCCATGAATGTATGAATTGATGAATTTTAGAAGTCATTTATATATATACTGTATATATATATAGCAGGCATGCATATGCTATAAATTACAATACTAAGGGTTTATACAAAATGCCTCCAACTTGTTTTTGCATTTACAACTAGTTTATAAATAAATCTGAAGCTATTCTGATGTGTATATCATTCTATGTTCTGGTTTGATAAGAACAAAATCATGTAATTTATGGCTTTCAAATTACTCTTAAATACTTGCCTCAAAATGCAGGAAATAGTGTTTCAGAGACCAGAAATAAAAATATTTTCAGGGGGGCATGCCATCTTGACCCCCCTAGGAGATTGAGGTTCCTGCCACCCCACCCCACCCCCCAACCCAAGAGCCTTAGGCTACACTCACTGTTGATCACTTGTTAACCTATATCATTTTAGCTCTTGAAAGGAAACTTTCTACAAGAAAAGCTCGTGAAGAACTTGTAAAAAAAGGCATTTTACCACAAGCCAACTCAAGTAAGGAAACTTTAATATTTTGCTTACTTGAGTGAAGAGGGCGCAAGGGTATTTTTGTGAACCTGTGATTGACTATTTTTGAGCTTTGTGAGTTGTGATTTACAGCAATACTGTCCCGTGAATCGTGATTGAACTGTTGAAAAAGTTGTGAAGATGCTATTTTACTTTTTGTGATTTGTGAAGTGCCAAAAAAGCATCTGTGAACTTGTGACAAGACCCCCCCTGACCCCCCTCAGTGAAATCTGCAAGAAACTGTGTTTTAGAAACAGCAATATTTTCTTCAATGTTTACAATAATAAGTATTGTTAGAAAGTGTGTTAGTTTTATATAGCATTCTCAAATCAACTACAGGTGCATGTTTTTGTGTGTTTTAGCTCAAGGTAATGAAGTTAAAAATGTTCAGGCAAATGGTGTTTTTGATCAAAATCCAAGGTAAAATATTATAACAGGAAAAGAAGCACTGTGTATATTTAACCCAATGGTGACCTCATCCCTTAATGGAACTTAAGTACAGTTGTTGGCACTGCCTGTCAAAACATGTTCTAGATTTAAGCCAAAGTCAACCGTTTGGAAATCAACACCATAGGATTGGTGAGACGTGATTGGCTAAGGGCGCATTCATGTGACAATAATGTATTGGACTTGTAACGTACCGAGTTACCCAATCAATAGACTTCACGAGTTTCAGTCAGACAGAACCTCTTTTATTTTAACAGTATTGTTACTTTTATACCCTAGGCCCAAGTTGGGCGTTACAAACAAATAACCAAATATAGAAATACAACTACTACATATATACATGACCTATGTAAAGGAAGGGTGTTACAGGAAAGGTAGCGTTTACCGCAATTTGCTATATCATACTTTTACGCGCTAATTCTGCTAACTAATTGTTGATTTACATTCGTCACAGTTTGAATGTATTGAATGAATACCTAATACGTTTCCAAGGTAAACACTTAACTTTGACATTGACGTAAAATATGTTTTGATGGGTGGTGTACTGACGCTTAGCTTGCCAACAAATGTATATAGAATTACTTAGGGGGACTATGGTGTTGATTTTGTGGAGGGAGGAAAACCAGAGAACTGCTGAAAACCCCTCGAAGCACACGAGAGAACCAAATAGTAGCAACTGATGATTCAGGCGGGTATCTTAATCTTAATATAAATATCAATGCCCAGCATAATACACGAAGCAAAGCCATAAGTTTAAATGTAATTTAATGAATCTAACGTTTCGTTGCTTCTCGCAACATCTTCAGAGAATGAATGAGGGAATAAATAATTACAAATATATAAATAGGTTACTAATAATAACTATTACAGATATATGAGGGGTGAGAGGTCGGGAGGTGAGATGTCAGAAGAGAGAAAGTGGGAAGGAGCTGATGTTTGCATCGGCTGGTTTGGCTGATATACAACATGCTACAATGTTGACACTTAAATTGATAAACAACTTGAGATTTAAGACCTTTGGGTAACATATCTTTGAAACGAAAAAAGTGTGATAACCGAACAGTTGGGTGAAAAACAATACGAAGATTGATATGCAGAAAACTAGATGAAAATAATTTTAAAATTTGTGTACAACTCTACTCACATCAAGCTGAGGTGGTCACCCATCCAAGTACTAACCCCATTTGACCTGGCTTAACTTCAGTGGTGAGAAACTGAAATTATTTTTCTCTGCTATATAATCCAAGGTTGGTGACTGTACAGTTAAGTGAAGTATCTGTTCATGGGACTGCAACACCACCACCTTCAAGAGATCATCACCATGACTACCATACACAACAAGATGGTTATAGTGACTCTGAGAATAGTTCAAATGAGTCAGAAGACGAAGAGGAGTTGAATGGAATTGTATTACGTAAGTAACTATGTTCATTTAATTATTTTCCCTGTTTTCCCATTCATCCATTTTTTTCATCTTCCTTTTTTTTCTCTTTTTTTACTTTTAACAACTTCTCCACTTTCTTTCTTTTTTCTCTTTCTATTATTTTTCACATCATCCCAATGCTAGTATTTTTTCTTTTATATGTACACTCTTTTCTCTGCCCATCCTTTTTTCTATTATTTTTCCCTTTCCACTTTGTTTTCCTTTCTCCTTTGTCATGTTTTTTCATTACTACCATTTGCATTTAAGCGTTTAGCGTTTAGTGAATAACTAGTTGTTTTCGAGTTTTGAAACAAATTTTGTCCCATACATTTGACAAATCAAATCAACAATGAATAGGGAGTGTAAGGTTTCATTGTCAAGACTTGTCATCGTTCGTTTCAGACCGGAGCGTTTGCTTGGAATAACTTGTCTTTGGCTTAATTGTGAGCATATTTGGAATGATCAGCGAACACAGGTCATCTAATAAGGGTACTTCACTTCAGTATGACCTGCTGAATGCATTTATTTTGTATTCCATGTCCACTGTGGCCCATGAGAAAATATCAACACACCATTGAAACTTAAATGGAAGCAATAACAATGGAGAGTTACACCCCCTACTCGTCACTGATTTGATCTGTCAAATGTATAGTTGTCATTGGACAAGGTTTGTTTCAAAACTCGAAAACAACTAGTTATTTGCTAAATGCTTGAACGCAAACAGTAGTATAATTTTGTCTCTTCTTTCTAATCTGATTCCTCTCTTTGTTTTTCTCCTTTATTTCTACTCTTTCCTTTCTTTCTTCTTTTTCCCCTTTTTTTTTAGTTAATTCTTTTTCTTTCTCATTTATTTCCATCTCTTTTTCTCCTTTTTTTTCTCTATGAATTGTTTTTCTCATTCCTCCCTTTCTATCCCTTTCTATCTTTCTCTTTTTTGTCATCCTGTCTTCTTTAGTTGATTTCTTTTACCATCTTCCTCTTCTACATTTTCCTCTTTCCTTTCTCTTAATTTTAATAGCAACGCACACAGACAATTACACCAAGTACATCAACTCTTTCTTGTTTTAGAATGGGCATCAAGACTAAAAAGAACTGACAGTTTAGCCATGAAACTCAATGCACGACCATCGAAAAAAGATTTAGAAGACAGAAATATCCTTCCTGGTAAATTATTATGTTTTGGTTTTGTAAAGATAATTACGAAGCATAATATTAAAATACTTATACAATCTTATTATCTACCACGTTTGGACTGGCCCTTTTGCTAAAGAACAATGGCTGAGTATTGTAGAACGATGTCCTGCGAAAGAGGCTGGAACAATGAGCAGACCGTCTCTCCTCACGAGTGGTGCAGGGGTTGGTGAAGAATTGCGCAAAAAATGGCCAAATATAGCCATTCAGAAAAACCTATTTATATTTAGGTTAAATATACTGCCGAAACAGAGAACGTAGTAGTCTAACGTTCAGCAGTATATCTAACCTTACTATATTTCGACTGTTGTTTCTACACTGCCTACGCAGCACGCTACTTTTATTGCACTATTTATATTTCGGTGGGGGTCTTCCGCAACATTTTGCGCGGGAAACCTTTTTTAATGCGCGGGAAATCTTTTTTAATGCGCGGGAAATTTCTCTTTGCAGTAAAAACGGAAGAAGAAATCCACGAGAGCAGAGAAGAAGTTGGCACTAAACTAACAAGGTAAGGCTAAGTAGAGTGTTATGTAGGCAGTGTTTTGGATAGAGCAAAGTGAAAAGATGGTAAACTGCTGAGAATAGTTTTGAAAACGAAATACTGACGTTTCAAGCGGAGCTCTTCATCAGAGTAAAAAGTAGAGTGTTGTGTTGGCAGTGTTTTAGATAGAGCAAAGTGAAAAGATGGTGCACTGTTGAGAATAGTTTTGATGATGAAATACTGACGTTTCAAGCAGAGTCCTTCATCAGAGTAAAATGTAGAGTGCTGTGTTGGCAGTGTTTTAGATAGAGCAAAGTGAAAAGATGGTAAAGTGCTGAGAATAGTTTTGATAACGAAATACTGACGTTTCAAGCAGAGCCATTCATCAGAGTAAAAAGTAGAGTGCTGTGTAGGCAGTGTTTTAGATAGAGCAAAGTGAAAAGATGGTGAACTGCTGAGAATAGTTTTGATAACGAAATACTGACGTTTCAAGCAGACCTCTTCATCAGAGTAAATATTACTATGAAGGGCTCGGTTCGAAACGTCGGTATTTCGTTATTGAAACTAAACTCAGCAGTTCATCACCACCTTTTTAAAAAGGTCAGGTAAGCTAACTTGGTGCGCTGGTCCAAGGGTGTCGTGCGGCATCTTTAAGATTATGTCCTCGCGCATATTGACTCGTGTATCTCAATCAGGATCTCAATCGTCACCATCCCACGCTAGCCAGTAGCCTCGTAAGTTCCATCAGCACTTATTACCTTCTAGGTATTACATTTATTGCCATCAGCGTCGCCATCCTACTAGTCTCCTTCGCAGACGTTTTTTTGGCTCGCTTAAACTCCCCAAACGAGCCGTAAGAACGTCTGCGAATGAGACTACCATCCTACGCTATTCTGTAGAATTCCACCGCCAGCTTTGGCCGTCGAAAGCGCCGTGGTGAACCTCAATAGGGTGACGTAATGTGGGATCAGTGATAATGGCGTATATTTTACACATGCTCATTGTACAAGTGGATGTGTGTTACAGTTGATAACGTTAGTTTACCGCTGTGTGTTGCGAAGTTCGTGTTGGGATCTCGCAAAGTTCATTTGTAACTTTGGAACTACGTTCTCAACGAAGTTGTCAATCATCCAATCAGAACGAACTTTAATTCACAGCTCGTAATTTAATTGGATAATCGTCAACCGTAGTTACAACCTACTACACTTGCCAATTTCCAAACGAACTTGGCAACACACAGCGCAGGTAAAGTAATATGAAATCAGCTGTAATGACACACAGTGTGCGTTGGAGTTGCGAGGGCGTAGCTACGTTTGCAGGTGGCAAGGATAGAGTGTCCACCCTTTAACCTACCTGACCAATGAAGACGCACTTTGGCTCTACCTACCCGCAATATGCCGTTACCTCTCCTAACACCTGCTGCAGTCTACCTTCCCAGCTACATGCACTAAGACCCTTTCACTCTTCAACGCATCACTCTCTTTCAAAGAATTCCAAAACACTCAAATTCCTTAGCAATATAACGTTCTCTTTTCGTGTTCAAGTATTTTGATTTTCCAAATGCTTGCTTTGGTTTCTGGTTTTTCTTTACTGTTTACGAGGTTAAGACCACTTTTTAAACATCGTTTGTGACATTCTTATGATTGGTGCGTGGCGTTTTGTTTGGAGGTTTGGTTGTCAATTTGGGGTTGATGGTCTTGCGTATTTAAAAGTACCCTCTGGAACGTTCCTATTTCCATGTGAGTGGGGAGGACAAGCATGGCGAAGCAGAGGACCTAGCATTGTTTGTAAAAAGAAATAGCCTGACCTCTGCTGCGGTTGTCTCTATACCGCGCAAGATCCAGTGTGACGTGAAGACACGGCTTATTTTCTCACAATTCTTGCTGGACTTCAGAGTGATGTTGTTTGTTAATGTATTCTCCTCGTTTGGTCATCGTGTCTTGATGGCGCTTGGTTTTGTATTAAAACACGCTATACCTACCCCAGTTACTATTTCAAACATATTCTGGAACTTGGAAGTGATGGCGTATTTAATAACGGTCCAAACAGCAGATCTTGTGTAAGTAAGCTTCTGTTCGCACTATATAACAGGTGATGCATACTATTCACCTAATGCAATATTGTTACATGATTCAAGAGAGTCGACCACGATTTCTACGATTAAAAAAATATCAGTTGTTTCACAGTAGAAAACTGCTACTGACAGCTTGGACGGGTGAGAATAATTACTGAGTATTTAAGCTTTAATGAACGTCTACCGCGAACGTCTGTTCATTACCAAGCTCACAAACGTACCACATGCATGTACTACATATTACGTTGCTCTATAAGCGTATACATCTCACTAGATCACGCATGCAAACGCTTAACGCTACCGCAACTATGAATTTACAACCTTAGCTCTCCATCTGAGCCTCAGTGGTTCAATGCTTAGAACGTCTAACCGGTCATTAGAAGGTTGGAGGTTCGAACCTTGTCTGGGGCTCAGAAATCTTTTCTGAGTATTAGAGCTTGCCTACCAAACGTCTGTTAGATTACACCAAGCTCAAACGCTACCACTTAGGAGGCACATATGACTATATATGAATTTATACAATCTTAGCTCTTCATGCGTGCCTCAGTAGCTTTATGATTAGAGCTTAATAATTTGCGATTGGTGTTTTATACCATTGTAAATAGTCTACCTTTTTTTTAAATAGTTATGTTATAATATAATTTATCTTTTTTAACAGTATTACCTATATCAAGATGTAAATTTTTATCTACACATGTAATTCAGTCATTGACTGCTAGATGTTGTATTTTATTAAACGATTTATCTATCTTATAAAAAAATGTGGGAGATTTCACGTTCAATTATTAGATATACAGTTTCATATCTTCTTTAGCTCTCTTCACAAATGGCGAATTAGAAACATATTTCCTCTAAATATATAAGCCCTGTATTGTCTCATAATTACAATACATGCATGTATTCCGTTATGTACTTAAATAATTAAACTGGTACACAGTGCTCTTCTAGTCTTTTGTATAATCATTTTTCAGTTCTCTTCACAACGGCGACTATATTAAAAGTACGATGTCGAGCTTCCCGCATTTTTTGTCGTATGTTTTTGACAAAAGGAACATAAATATTTTTGACATAAATGAAGGCTATATTGCTATACAAATCGGAAAGCTAACCAGTCGAAGGGAATTGTCTTCAATTTTGCTAATGTCAACGGCCATGTAGCACGGTCCTGGGTGGTTAGGGCACCTGCAAAAAACTAGAAAGGCGAATACAAAATTTGCATTTTTGTAGTAAACACGTTTTCAACAGGTAGAGATAACGGTTACCATGCAACTTAAGCCTATAGTTCTCACTTGTCGCAAGAATCGGGGACAGTCTATCCCTGATCGCCGGCGATTCTTACGACAGCCAGGTTCACACTTGTCGTGACTTGTTGTAATTCGCGCCAAAGTTTAAACTTTAAAGATGGCGGTCTTAAACAGACGGATGATTTTACACGGACAACGACATTCCCTGAACCCGAAGGCAGTTTGCTATCTATCTATCTATCTATCTATCTATCTATCTATCTATCTATCTATCTATCTATCTATCTATCTATCTATCTATCTATCTATCTATCTATCTATCTATCTATCTATCTATCTATCTATCTATCTATCTATCTATCTATCTATCTATCTATCTATCTATCTATCTATCTATCTATCTATCTATCTATCTATCTATCTATCTATCTATCTATCTATCTATCTATCTATCTATCTATCTATCTATCTATCTATATATATATATATATATATATATATATAATTAACAATTAGATTATGAGCTCGAAATTTCTATGAGTGAATAGTTGACGAGAGCGAAGCTCGAGTCAACTATCATCTCATAGAAATTGAGAGCGAATAATCTAATTGTTTTAGTAGAAACTAACTTGTGTACCTTAGTTCTTCCAAATTATTTCAAAAAACGAAGCATAACCATTGTTTCTGTGCGAAAACCAAGGCAAAACAATCTTTCACTCCTCGTGTCCTCCATGTTGTTTCACTGCTTGGCCGCGCGAGTACTGGTACTCAATTTGCTACTCGCTATGTATTGACGAATAGATATCGAGTAGAGTAGCCAATCAGATTGCAGCATTTGCAATAGAATACTAGTAAGTTTCTACTAAGTATATATATATATATATATATATATATATATATATATATATATATATATATATATATATATATATATATATATAAACCATGTTCTCACTTGTCGTAACAATCCCAAACGATCAGGAACAGGAAAAATCCCCGATTCTTACGACAAGTGAGAACCAAGCTTTAATATTGGTGGTTTGCAATCAATCCCTTGAGTTTTAGAAGACAAAGATACGGCAGCCATGTTGCAGGAAAACATACTCCAAATACGATAGCTGCTAATGAGATTATTTGGTTAAAGTTCCTCCAACGTAACATGGCCACCGTGATGTCAAGTGCAAACCAAGAATAGAAGTAAAGTGTTGTGTAGGCAGTGTGTTACGATGTATAGAAAATCTTAAAGATGCATGGTGAACTGCTGAGATTTTAGAGAAATACTGACGTTTCAAGCTAAAGTCCTTCTTCAGAGTAAATCATGGAGAAATATAAAAGTAGAGTGCTGTGTAGGCAGTGTGTTACAATGTTTAGAAAATCTTAAAGATGCATGGTGAACTGCTGAGATTTTAGAGAAATACTGGCGTTTCAAGCTAAAGTCCTTCTTCAGAGTAAATCATGGAGAAATATAAAAGTAGAGTGCTGTGTAGGCAGTGTGTTACAATGTTTAGAAAATTAATGTTAAAGATGCATGGTGAACTGCTGAGATTTTAGAGAACGAAATACTGACGTTTCGGCACAATGTTCTTTATCAAAATAAATCAAAAATCCTTTCTTTATTTTAATTCTAGGCGGTTAAGTTTACGTCCTTCAATTGATGATCTAAAGGCTAGAGGGATCATAAAAGGTAAGTTTGTCACTAATTCTGCTCTACAGAAAAAAACCCCACACAATCTGTATCAGTTCATGAAAAATGTACCTAATCCAGCTAGCCACAGTCCATGACTTACAGTCTGGGGGCTAATGATCCTTACTCACAGCCAGTGACTGAATTACAAGAACGCAGATCAACGTAGACGAGTCGAAGGCATATCAAACGTGCTTCAGACAGCCGCCATACGACACGGTTCAGACCACAGATCACAGCTAAGCCTAAGATGTTAGGTGTTGATTTTACGGAGGGAGGAAAACCGGAGAACCCGGCGAAAAACCCTCGAAGTACAGGAGAGATGAACTACAAGTCACATTAGTTCCAAGCTTGACAACGGGTCATTCCCAAGCGGTCACTTGTCCAACAGCACACGCCACCTCTCCATTTACACCATAGCATTACATCATTTGCTTATTGCTTCCCAATGCGTTTTATTTCAGACGCATCAGCAGCCGAAATAGAGAAAGATATTGAACAGAAGAAGAAGATTTTAAATAGAAAAGTAAGCTAAAGGATTTAAAACATAATTGAACTCTCGTCATTCCCAGAAACGTTCTAAATACAAATTTCTAAAAAAGAATTTCTAAAAGAAAAAAATTTCTAAATACTGCTTATTAAATATTTATTTCTTTTGAATTTTTCTCATGAATTACAAATGAGTTTGAGAATTTCTTTTCTTGATTTCTCTGTAGTTAAGTCGTCGACCGACAGTGAAAGAGCTTCGAGAGAAAAACATTCTAGTTCAATTTAATGATTATGTTGAGGTTGTGGACGTACAAGAGTATGATCGAAGGTTTGTTTTGAGCGAAGAGTTTAATATGTAAATCAATACTCTATCCGATTGAGAGAACATTGATTGAGTATTAATTTCCTTTGATTTTCATTTATGAGTTGTGTACTCATTTGATAAGTACACAATGTATATTTTATGTCATGTTCTTTTTTTAGCGGTTAACGCGTTGGGTTTTCTTTCTTTAGGGCCGATAAACCCTGGACGCGACTAACGCCTCAAGATAAGGTGCGTTGAGATGTAATTATTTATTTGGGTGGACGGACAGATAGAGAGGGAGGGAGGGAGGGAGGGAGGGAGGGAGGGAGGGAGGGAGGGAGGGAGGGAGGGAGGGAGGGAGGGAGGGAGGGAGGGAGGGAGGGAGGGAGGGAGGGAGGGAGGGAGGGGGCAGGAAGGAAGGAAGGAAGGAAGGAAGGAAGGAAGGAAGGAAGGAAGGAAGGAAGGAGGGAGGGAGGGAAGGAAGGGAGGGAGGGAGGGAAGGCAGGAAGGAGAGGAAGAAGGAAGGAAAGAAAGAAAGAAAGGAAGGAAGGAAGGAAGGAAGGAAGGAAGGAAGGAAGGAAGGAAGGAAGGAAGGAAAGGAAGGAAGGAAGGGAGGGAGGGAGGGAGGGAGGGAGGGAGGGAGGGAGGGAGGGAGGGAGGGAGGGAGGGAGGGAGGGAGGGAGGGAGGGAGGGAGGGAGGGAGGGAGGGAAGGAAGGAAGGAGGAAGGAAGGAAGGAAGGAAGGAAGGAAGGAAGGAAGGAAGGAAGGAAGGAAGGAAGGAAGGAAGGAAGGAAGGAAGGAAGGAAGGAGGAAGGAAAGAAAGAAAGAAAGAAAGAGGAAGGAAGGAAGGAAGGAAGGAGGGAGGGAGGGAGGGAGGGAGGGAGGGAGGGAGGGAGGGAGGGAGGGAGGGAGGGAGGGAGGGAGGGAGGGAGGGAGGGAGGGAGGGAGGGAGGGAGGGAGGGAGGGAAAGAAAGGAAGGAAGGAAGGAAGGAAGGAAGGAAGGAAGGAAGGAAGGAAGGAAGGAAGGAAGGAAGGAAGGAAGGAAGGAAGGAAGGAAGGAAGGAAGGAAAGAAAGAAAGAAGGAAGGAGGGAGGGAGGGAGGGAGGGAGGGAGGGAGGGAGGGAGGGAGGCGAGGGCGGGCGGGCGGGAGGGAGGGAGGGAGGGAGGGAGGGAGGGAGGGAGGGAGGGAGGGAGGGAAGGAAGAAGGAAGGAAGGAAGGAAGGAAGGAAGGAAGGAAGGAAGGAAGGAAGGAAGGAAGGAAGGAAGGAAGGAAGGAAGGAAGGAAGGAAGGAAGGAAGGAAGGAAGGAAGGAAGGAAGGAAGGAAGGAAGGAAGGAAGGAAGGAAGGAAGGAAGGAAGGAAGGAAGGAAGGAAGGAAGGAAGGAAGGAAGGAAGGAAGGAAGGAAGGAAGGAAGGAAGGAAGGAAGGAAGGAAGGAAGGAAGGAAGGAAGGAAGGAAGGAAGGAAGGAAGGAAGGAAGGAAGGAAGGAAGGAAAGAAAGAAAGAAAGAAAGAAAGAAAGAAAGAAAGGGAGGGAGGGAGGGAGGGAGGGAGGGAGGGAGGGAGGGAGGGAGGGAGGGAGGGAGGGAGGGAGGGAGGGAGGGAGGGAGGGAGGGAGGGAGGGAGGCAGGCAGGCAGGCAGGCAGGCAGGCAGGCAGGCAGGCAGGCAGGCAGGCAGGCAGGCAGGCAGGCAGGCAGGCAGGCAGGCAGGCAGGCAGGCAGGCAGGCAGGCAGGCAGGAAGGAAGGCAGGCAGGCAGGCAGGCAGGCAGGCAGGCAGGCAGGCAGGCAGGCAGGCAGGCAGGCAGGCAGGCAGGCAGGCAGGCAGGCAGGCAGGCAGGCAGGCAGGCAGGCAGGCAGGCAGGCAGGCAGGCAGGCAGGCAGGCAGGCAGGCAGGCAGGCAGGCAGGCAGGCAGGCAGGCAGGCAGGCAGGCAGGCAGGCAGGCAGGCAGGCAGGCAGGCAGGCAGGCAGGCAGGCAGGCAGGCAGGCAGGCAGGCAGGCAGGCAGGCAGGCAGGCAGGCAGGCAGGCAGGCAGGCAGGCAGGCAGGCAGGCAGGCAGGCAGGCAGGCAGGCAGGCAGGCAGGCAGGCAGGCAGGCAGGCAGGCAGGCAGGCAGGAAGGCAGGCAGGCAGGCAGGCAGGCAGGCAGGCAGGCAGGCAGGCAGGCAGGCAGGAAGGAAGGAAGGAAGGACGGACGGACGGGCATAAGGAGTGTCGAAATGAATAAACCAATGAATCAAAATATACTTCTCTTTGCAGGCGGCCATACGAAAGGAGTTAAACGAATTTAAAAGTACTGAAATGGAGGTACATGTTGAAAGCAAACAATACACGAGGTGAGAATTCCATAAGAAATAAGCAATCTAGTTATGATAGCTTCTCATTTCTTATTGCACTCTTTCTCACGCCTGCAGAGGACTTTGCACTCGTCAAGGGAAGTGTCCAGGAGTTTAAAGTGCCTATCACCCCCCCCCCCCCCTCTCTACAGGGATTTAATATATTTATGATATTTGGAACATTCTGAGACGAAATGTAATATAGAGTATTTTCTCAGACAAAAACTTCATCTTCATGGATTTTTCACTGTCAAAGTTACTGGATATGACGTCAACCAGACCTTGCAAACCGGTTTTCTTTTGTTTCAATTTCACAAGTAGTCCTGGTAGACGTCACATCCGGTAACTTTAACAGTGAAAAAGTCCATGAAGATGAAGTTTTTGTCTGAGAAGATATATTACATTTCTTCTTAGAATGTTCCAAATAGCATAAATATATTAAATCCTTGTAGAGGTGATATGCACTTTAAGGATCTACCGTCGTCGGTTAATTGTTTTGTTTTTATTATTTTTCAGATTTCATAGACCGTAATTTTAAAACAGTTTCAACCTTTTCACGGACTTCTCGTTGTTAAAACTTCTTTAAACGACAAGATTTCTTCGCGACCCCGCTGAAATTAACGGACTGGGTCGCTGGCAGCCTTTCGTAACTTCCAAGTGTGGCTCGCGACCCAAACGTAGCCACTTCGACAAGCTTCGGAATATATTCGGCGCTCTATCGTATAATTTCGAGATTATTCAAAAATTATCTGTGAAAAATTCCATATTTCCAAGATTCTCCTGACATGATTATATACATATTTTGCACTTGCAATGGAATGATGGCTTCATATGACGATAATTGGGACAAAGATACAATAAAACGTTTTGTGCCTTTTTAATTAAGCGAATTAATCAAAATTTATAAATCAGTTTTTCTAGAAAGGTGGAGCTTGTAGCTAAGATGTGCACGACAAAATTTTTCATACGGGAAACTTCGGGTGCTAGAGGCTGTTCCGCGCTGGTAGGGATAATAGAGGGCATGCAGGGATACAAGGTGATAAGTGGTTCGTCCCTTTTTACCGTCGTAGGCAGCTGGGTAAGGGAAAATGTACGGTGAATGCAGCGGTGTCTGGTAAATTGGCTCAATTTATTGCGTATGATGAGTTACTTTAATGATTTTTAAGCAGTAAACACGTTACTTGGTTGGGTTAATGTACACTATAAGCTAGACAGTAAATCTAATTTAGTACAGATTTAATAGGGAGGGTGTTTTCTTTGGATTAAGGTGACCAAAATACCAAGTTGGTGGGTTGGTATTTTGTTGAACACCAACTCAACGTGTTGGTCATATAACGCCAACAAAAATCAAAAATCCTTATCCTAGTCAGCAACTTGGTTGAAGATGGTTTTCCACTAGGCGACATTTGTCGACCCACTCGACATTTTTCTTTTCGAGAGCTTGCGAAAGAAAAGAAAATGTCGCTTCGCGTGACATTTTTCGCCTAGTGGAAAACCGCCTTTATTGTCTAGTTTATACGTTAACTCGACCCATTAGCGTTTTTACTCCCCAATAAATTATAAATTGCTTTATATTTCTACACGGCAAAGTGAAATGGTAAACTGCCACCTTTGGAACAGAAACTGACGTTTCGAACGGAATTACCTTTCAGTGGCGTAGCCAAGGTTGGGCCACGCCGGAATCAAGCCCAGCCAATCCGCGTCAATGACGTCATTCATTGTACGTGGCCTGGTCACGCGTTTTCATGCGTGATTTGTGTACTCGTGACTTAAGAATCTATACCGCACGCTATTTTCACTAACATACTTGTATGCACAATAAATACATAATCAAACTGACTAAAATGTTTGCCGCAATCCTCAAAAAAAATAATGTAAATATTTAATTTTCGTATTTTATAATCTTCAGAATTCTACAAATTCTTTCCATAAATGCAGGAAATGGCATTTCAAAACCCCTAAATTTTCCGGGGCAAACTACCCCTTTCTTTAGAAATGTTATTTCGTGCTTTTGAACCCCTCACGTTTTACTTCGACGAAAAGCTCAACTTGAAACGTCAGTTTTTCGCTCCGAAAAATCTTAACAGTTTACCATCTTTTCACTTTGCTCTATCCAAAACACTTCCTTCGCACCACTCTACTCAGTTTTCTTACTTCGCAATTTAGAGAGTTTGTATTACTACATCGCAATTTAGAGAGTTTGTATTTCACAGACACTGGGAAGACACGCAGTTTATCGTAATGTTAGATTACGGAGCCAACTTACATGGAAATGCTTTATGTTTACTTAAAAGATAACTTAAAATAGAAATTGAAAAAGTATTATCTTTGGATTTTGTACTGAAATTTGAAAAAAAACAACAAAGGACCCTAAACTAACTCTATATGACTATATGTATATATGATGCCTTTTATTAACATCGTTAAAGTGTGGCAACCAGTAATTTTGAAGGTATAAAGTAAAGTTGAGATTATAAATGTGAACGTTTCTGTGTATTGATTTTGTGGAATCTCGCAGCTCAGAATTTTAATTAAAGTGTCTATGAAATGAAAAATTCGTTGGCATTTTTGTTGTTTTATTGTACAGAGGAGCATGACAGGAGCACTCACTGAAAATTTCAAGAGAATTTGATGCGTAGTTTTCGCACTAGTATCAACTCTCAAAATTTGCCGTTGGATATTTGTTTTGGCGAAATTTGGGCTTCTTGGTAACAATGCCTTATGACGTACGCAGATGGATCATTAATAGTGAAATCTATTGTTCTTATGCATAGTTGTCCATCTGCGTACGTCATAAGCATTGTTACCGAAAGCCCAATTTTTCTCCAAGAACGAACTAGCCATGGCAAACTTTGAGAGTTAATAGCGCGAAAACTACGCATCAGATTCTCTTGAAATTTTCAGTGAGTGCTCCTGCCATGCTCCTCTGTACAATAAAACAACAAAAATGCCAACGAATTTTTCATTTCATAGACAATTTAAAGTGTTGCAACCAGTAATTTTGAAGGTATAAAGTAAAATTGAGATTATAAATGTGTACGTTTCTGTGTATTGGTTTTGTAGAATCTCGCAGCTTAGAATTTTAACATAAGACAATGGACCTTTTCACCAATAGCGGCGTCATCTTGAATTTACAATGTATTGTAGTTTATCCAAGGTAACCTTTCCACACGAGGTGCGCATGCATGGATAAGGCGTCGAGAGATTTGATTGGCTCTCGCAAAACTTCGGACATCCAAAACTTTGGACAACTAATTTGGACATTAGCCAATCAGATTAGTCAAAAAGAAAGATCACGTGATCCCATTCACTTCATGCGGAAAGGTCTATTAAAATGGTGATTGCGTGGTGTTGAGACACAATGATGTAATTTTTTCTTTATAAACACTTAAGTGATAATCTATAAATATGATCGTTGTGATATTGGTAAAAGAAACAACTCTCGGACGTATAAGGATAGATTCATGACAAATGTGACAAATGTATCCTTGCACGCCCAATTGCAACCATTATTACTTTTACTAATATTACAACGTTCATATTTAGACATTGTTGCCACGAAAGTAATTCAAGATGGCGCCGCTATCTACCCTATTGAAAATAGCGTGAATTCCCAATTTTGTGAAATGTCATTCTGACGTCGCAAACTGACTCATTTCCAGGAATAAACGTGACAACGCCCTCCGTCCCAGTCTCCTCATTTAATTTCTCCAATATGACGACGTCATCCCAGACTTCCTTTAGGGCGTGCATGAATGCACTAAAGTGCAACTCGTCAAGAGAAAACAGCTCACCGCAAGAGAAGTCTTGAGTTTGAACTCAAATATGAAGGAAAAACACGGCAAAAAGTGCGATGAATGCGAACATTCTTACATGAATAGATGCTGTATTTGTCTGGATATTCGTACCGGCGTTATAATCCTCGGCCTTATACATTTGGTGAGTTTTCTGTCGTGGTGTCCAACCGTGTCTTCGCTTTTGTTGTGTTTTTACAACAACGACACTCAATTTGTTTCGCTGTTTATACGTTCTTCCTTGCTTCAAACTCACGTATCTATAACCCTATTTTATCTAACGTTATTTGTTAGTCTTTTCTTTATATTTTTCTGTGATTCCGATTGCTAGATTGTATTTTTCTGACCATATTTTCATCGACTACCTTAAAATGTCAACATTATTCGCCTCAATCAATAATGGCCTGAATCATCCGGTCCTTGACAGTGTTATATTAAAACCAGAGATGACATATATAAATGCTTTCTTTGGCTTAGCTTTTACTTTTGGGAAGACCAGAATACTTTTTAGATTTAGGACATGAAGCTATAAGCATTGAAATACAAAATAAAACCCACTTTAATAATTAAAAAAATATAGAAGATCTTTGTTTTCCGGTAGAGTTTCCGCAGGGGAACTGTACTTGCAGATGTTGGCATTTTCTGGCAATCCTATTGTAAGTTTTTGGATTAGATTTAGGACATGAAGCTATAAGCATTGAAATACAAAATAAAACCCACTTTAATAATTAAAAAAATATAGAAGATCTTTGTTTTCCGGTAGAGTTTCCGCAGGGGAACTGTACTTGCAGATGTTGGCATTTTCTGGCAATAGGACAATCATTAGTTTGTTATCCATCTGTTTTTCACTAGTGATTGAATTTCTGTGTACTGAATAATGCTGAAACTTGTTGGTATTAACTTAAAACTGGAATCCTTTCATAATTTTGGAGATATTTTTGTTTTGAGGAACTAAGGAACTAGCCAGTTCAGTTCAGATTTTGAGAAAGTTAAAATGTCAGCAGATAAGTTCTCAGAATATTGAGTTGATGAATCTCAGTGGAGTTGAATCATAATATTTCCTTACTTTGATTTGCCTCTATCAACTTAAAACTAGACTTGAGTTAACAACTTTTAGCTTAAAAACAATATTTTCTTCTACTGGTTGATTTACACTAAAACAATTGGCCAACTCTTCATCATTGTCTCTGAGTGATACTCAAATCAGCTGCATCTCGTTGACTAATCACTTATAGACAAACCAGCCTTGTTGTGTAAGTAATTCTAACTTAATATAAAAAAGTTTTGTGGAAACACCACATAAAATATTTCTTTGCTAAGCTTTCGGCCTGTTGACTCAGGCCTTCATTAGCAAAGAAATATTTTACGTGGTGTTTCCACAAAACTTATTTATATTACTTTATCGCCGTGAAAACTTTCAAAGAATTAATTCTAACTTAGTTTACTTGTTATATTTTAGGTCTTTCAAGTGGCTGCCATCATCGTCATCTGCCAAGTATTGGCTCATCCTGATGCCTTTGAGAAAGAAAGTCCTTACATGTCAAGTAATCACATGATGAAAGGTCTGCATAGTTTAAGTCTATCTTACCATAAACTATAAACTTCTCACTCCTCTATTTTTATCTAGGGTCATTTTACCTCCAGGGCTTATGTTGAGGGTGTTTTTTTGAAGTTCAGTATGTTTTTTATTTATATTTTTGCAGGTAGTAATTTTGTTTCATTGCTGATATCTTTGCTTCTGTTCATTGTAACGGCTTTCATGGTGTACGGCACGATCCAGGTATGAAAACAGTGCATTCTTAAAGCTGAATTTAATCAGCCAACACTTGTGTTTTCTTGGAAGCAGATGAAAATAAAAACATTAGTGTTGACTGATTAAGACTCTTTAAGAAGTTGACAGGCTTAAATTAAACCTTTTTTCTTTCTATTTCTTTTTTCGTTTTATGCAGCGTCGACCTGGCTACCTGCTTCCATTTTTCTGTCTCCAAGTTTTTGATTTGTGTGTTTGTATCATGTTGCTGTTTGGAGCAGTGACACACCGAGATCAAGTGGTGGTTTGGCGAAGCAGGGTAAATATATATATATATATATACATATCAGTTTCATGCAGAGGGGGGGGGGGGGGGGTGATCTTCAGAGCTTGTTCATGTTTTATATGTCTAAGTTTCAGCTGTGCATGAGTGTGAGTTTCAGTAGTTTTGTTAAGTACATATTTCTTGTGCTATTTCTCACATGTTTTTTTGTTTTTCTTCAGGTTTCACATCACTATAGATACATGCGACTGGACAAAGTTGACCAAAGATGCCTCATTGTAACATTCACTGCCTTTCTCATCATCAAAGTATGTCAGCTGGCACCAAGAGAAACTCAGACAGAAAGATGCACACACATTCACCCACAGACAAACAGATGCACATACAGTCACCCACAGACAAACAGACAGACAAACAAACAAACAAACAAACAAACAAACAAACAAACAAACAAACAAACAAACAAACAAACAAACAAACAGACAGACAGACAGATCCACAGACAGACAGATCCACAGACAGACAGATCCACAGACAGACAGACAGACAGACAGACAGACAGACAGACAGACAGATGCAGGCACAGACAGACAGATGTACATACATTCACGCACAGACAGACAAACAAACAAACAAACAAACAAACAAACAAACAAACAAACAAACAAACAAACAAACAGACAGACAGACAGACAGACAGACAGATGTACATACAGTCACACACACAGACAAACAAACAAACAAACAAACAAACAAACAAACAAACAAACAAACAGACAGACAGACAAACAAACAAACAAACAAACAAACAAACAAACAAACAAACAAACAAACAAACAAACAAACAAACAAACAAACAAACAAACAAACAAACAGACAGACAGACAGACAGACAGACAAACAATCAAATTGGCAGCACCTAAAATAGCTCCTAGTTTATTCTAAAATCTTTGATCTTCTTCAACGTATCATGGCAAACTATCGAGCGAGTTGTTTTCATGGAGACCTTTTCAAAAAGTTTTGGCCATTTTATCGTGGAAGGCGGGCTGGAAAATTAGTGAAATTGAGGGAAACTCAAAGTCGTTATACAATAAGATCAACTCAACAACTGAGAGCGACCAACCGTGCGACAACAACATCGTTCTTTCCAAGTCTGCTAAGGAGTCATAACCCAGCAAATTGTATCACTATTACTCCAATGGCTAAACCGACTGAGATTAGTAAGAAGAAAGGGTCGGAAAGTGTTTTTGTGCCAAGTTTTTTGCTCTCCAATGTTCAATCCTTGGCACCAAAGATAGATGAAATTCATCACTGTATTAGCAATGCAAATTTGGATTTTGCTTGTTTGACTGAGACATGGCTAAAAGAATACATTCAAGATTCTGTGGTCGCTATCAATGGCTATAATCTGATTCGTCTTGATAGGAGGTCGAACGATCATGGTGGTGTGTGTATGTACATCAAGAATGCAACCAAATATTCCGTTCTTCATGATTTACTTGACCCAGTTCTCGAAGTTCTGTGGGTTAAATTACAGCCAACTCGTCTCCCAAGGGGTTTCAGCACAATTGTTGTGGGAGTTCTTTACCATCCGCCGCGTGCAGACAATGCATCAATGCTTAACTATTTGATTGAAAAACTTACATTAATCTAATCCCAGTACGCCAATTGCGGAGTGATTATTCTTGGCGATTTCAATCATCTCAGACATGTCATCAACAAACTTAAATATATTTTTAATTTGAAGCAAATCGTGCCTTTTGCAACTAGAGGTTCCAACAAACTGGATTTAATTCTAACTAACCTTCAGAATTTCTACAACACACCAGTAAAGCGTCCCAACTTTGGCCTATCTGACCATGTATCTGTTGAAGTTCAACCGAAACAACGTGTCCATCTGCCAAGAGGCCAGTTCACTGTCAAAAAAAGAGATTTACGCCCAAGCAGCCGTTTGGCTATGCGGTCGTACCTTCAACAAGTTGATGTACCAAGCCTCCTCGGAACTGTGGAGTCATGTGCGGAGAAAGTCCTATTACTTGATACTATTATCAAGACGGGTTTGGACTTCATCCTTCCTCTGCGACCTAAAACTATCCATTCAAGCGAACCACCTTGGATGAACCCAACATTTAAGAACCTTATCAAGAGTCGCCAGGCTGCATTATCGAATGGTAACATGGTTAATTTTCGACTTCTGCGAAATCGCGTTAATCGAGAACGTAAGATTTGCCGGGAAAAGTACTACAAAGCTAAGGTCAGCCATTTAAATGAGTGTAAGCCTTCCCTTTGGTGGAAGGAGGTTAAAAAACTAAGTGGCATGGCATCTACCTCAGGAAGGCGGGACGATTCCACCAAGTTGCTACATCAACTAGGAGCACACGACATGCTAGAATTGGCGAACAACATTAATGATGCCTTCCTATCTCCAATGAGTGACTTTGTGCCACTTCCATCCAACTTTCAGCCAGTTCAAAGTTCGGTTAACGACTCTGTGGTGACGTCACTTACAGTTTCATCCTACTCAGTTTATAAGAAGTTATCAACTTTGAACTCCACTAAAGCACAAGGTCCTGATAATACCCCGGCCTGGTTATTAAAAGAGAATGCTGATCTACTGGTTGACCCCGTTTCAGACATCCTTAACAGCTCTTATCGTGAAGGTCGCCTCCCTCCTATTTGGAAATCAGCTGATGTAGTGCCAATCCCAAAACAAAATCCACCTAAGGATATAAATAAAGACTTGCGTCCAATTTCACTGACACCAATCATGTCAAAAATTGCGGAAGAATTTGTTGTCGAAGTTTATATGAAACCAGCAATTTTGGCCAAGATAAAGGAAAACCAATTTGGCGCCATCCCCAAGTCCTCCACAACTTTCGCTTTAATCTCCATGTTCCATAAATGGACAAAAGATACTGACGGAAATGGTGCCACTACAAGAGTTGTCCTCTTTGACTTTCGCAAGGCTTTTGATTTAATCGATCATAACATTCTTGCCACGAAACTCGCGACCTTAAACATCCCTTATAAGATCGAATGTTGGATCATAGATTTTCTTAAACATCGTAAGCAGCGAGTCAAATTGGCGGATGACTGCAAATCAGAATGGAGGGATATTCCAGCAGGTGTTCCCCAGGGGACCAAGTTGGGGCCGTGGCTTTTTTTACTCTTGATCGATGACATCGACGTCACTAACACTGACATGTGGAAGTTTGTGGATGACACCACTATGTCAGAGTGCGTGGAGAGAGATAATGCGAGCACGATCCAAAATGCAGTGACAGAGTTCTCAGACAAAGCTCATGCTAATAAATTCCAAATGAATGAAACAAAATGTAAAGAGCTCAGGATCTCATTCGCCAAGACCAATCCCCAATTTGAACCGGTGATGGTCAATGAAAAGCCACTGGAGATCGTCCAACATGTAAAGTTACTGGGCTTGAATATATCGAGCGACTTAAAATGGAACTGTCATGTATCGAAAATAACCAAGAAGGCTGCACCTCGTTTCTATTTCCTGAGACAACTCAAAAGAGCTGCCATTCCAACCAAAGATCTCTTGAAATTTTATATTACCTGTATTCGCCCGATCTTTGAATATGCATGCCCTGGTTATCATAACTCGCTACCTAAGTATCTATCAGACGACATCGAAAGGTTGCAGAAGAGAGCTCTAAGAATAATCTATCCATGGATGCCTTACACAGATTCGATCGAAGAAAGTGGTCTGTCTCGCCTTTCCGAACGTAGGCAGCTGTTGACGTGCAAGTTGTTTAACGAGATCACTCAAGACCAATCCCACAAACTCAATCTCTGCTTCCAGCAGAAAATAACTGTAAATACCAGCTAAGACATAAAAGACAACTTAACGTTCCTAGAGCCAAAACTGATCGGTTTAAGAACTCTTTTATTGTTAGTAATTCAAATATTTTTAATCTTTAGGTTCTTAATTTTATTTTATAATTGTAAAGTTTTAACGCAATTCAGCCATTATAGCTGTAAAGTTTTTTAAAACTGAATAAAAAGCATCTATCTATCTATCTAACAAACAAACAAACAAACAAACAAACAAACAAACAAACAAACAAACAAACAAACAAACAAACAAACAAACAAACAAACAAACAAACAAACAAACAAACAAACAAACAGACAGACAGACAGACAGACAGACAGACAGACAGACAGACAGACAGACAGACAGACAGACAGACAGACAGACAGACAGACAGACAGACAGACAGACAGACAGACAGACAGACAGACAGACAGACAGACAGATGTACATGCAGGTAGGCACACACTCCACACAGGTAATCTTGTTGAGGCAATAATAGATTGTGTGTTGATATACTGATGTAGAGATTTTTTCTTTCTTAGGCCTACCTTGCCAACTGTGTGTGGACATGCTACAAATTGTTTGTGATTCGTTTGGAAAAGATGACCAAGAATGCAAGCATGCACTGCTGTACCACTGACAGCGATTTTGAGGTAGCTAAGAAAGCAATGTCTTTTGTCTTTTTTATTGGTTTGTTATATAGATTAAAGTGAAAAGATGGTAAACTTCTGAGAATTTTTAGTAACGAAATACTGACGTTTCAAGCAGAGTCCTTCATCAGAGTAAAATGTAGAGTGCTGTGTAGGCAGTATTTTAGATAGAGCAAATTGAAAAGATGGTAAACTGCAATGATTTAACATTTTTAGTAACGAAATCCTGACGTTTTGAGCAGAGCACTTCGAAACGTCAGTACTTAATTAAGGTCCTCAACTAAAATGATTTTTTCTCTCACTCTCTAGGCACTTCTGCCCAATTATGACGACGCTACCAAGGAGACCCCCAAGGAAAGTCCACCACCATACGCCAGTGACTAACTGCGCGTTCGCAGCAAATGGTCTACTACCTTCCTGTCATTTCTGATTTGTTTTTTGTTCAACATATATAGTTTATGTAACTCTGCATTATACAATATGCAAATTTTGAAAAATTAACTTTAGTTATTTAGCGAAACGTGTAATTTAAGGGAGTGGGGAGTACATTTTATAGTTTTAGTCAAACTCTATGTTTTCTTGCCTGCATGTTGCTGAATGAACTTACTATAATCAAAATTTCCGTCCCGCGTCTCTCAATATTGCAATATTGTATCCAGTTTGTTTGAAGTTCTGCCTTTCCCCCGGCACTCGACTCTGGGCAGAACTTTGTTATAAAATCTTCACAAAACATAGATTATTGATTATCTGGACTTACCAAGATAATGAATTAAACTTAGATTGGGATTGGTTGTCTTGTGCTTTTTGATATCTACGATTCTCATAAGAAAATACTGCTCCTGCGGATGCGACTGTTTAATTTGATATTAACTTGAATTCAGGGACCGCGCGGGGGTTCAAATCATTGTGCACTTGGCAAATCATCATCTTGCGGCCTTGGCCGAGAGTCCTTGCACAGCAGTCCTCCAGCACTTGCGATCCTCCATGGCAGTTCCCAGGTCCTCAATATCGATACCAGTGTCTGGCGATCACGTCAGGGTATGTGAGTTTGCGACATTTTGATGGTTTCCATAGCAAGAGTTCGGATGTCAGTTCGTCCTTAGCGCGAAAGCAGTGTAAAGCGGCTGATATGAGTGAAAGGAAATGAAAAGTAGAAGTTTCATGTGCATTCCTCACTGGATTTTTTTTTTGCAAAAATGTCTTGGTGGAAAACAGCTCCGTAAGAAATTACTTGTTTTTTTAAAAAAAAAGAAGAGATCACGGGGTGCGCACAAACACGGTTCACTATGTACAGGAAATTGTGACACAATATTGTCAGTACTGGTAAACCGATGTCAAGATACAGAAGATAAAACAAAAGCGTTTATTTTATGCGCGTATTCATACATTTATATTTATAATAGATATCTGTCAAACCACGGTTCAAACAGACAAATAGTTTGTGCTCTCCCTCCCCTCCCCCCCCCCCTTCCCTAAGAACAGATGCGCTCTACTCTGGACAGATGCGCAACATGTAATGTATAAAATTAGATAAAGAATTATCTGAATACGGTTTCAGAAACAAGAATGATATGTAATGTTAGCGATGTGCGTCATACATTGGGACACAAGGCGCCATTAAAAAAATGTTTTAAGACTTTTTGAAAATTGGGCTCAAAAGTGCTATCAGAGTGCGGGAAACGCCGTTTCAGAGACCCAAATTTTTGGATCCCTAAAAATGTGGACTTTAACAAATTTGATTAAGGTATAAAAATTCTTGGCCTAGATCCACCCCTGCCGCAAAGTAGTTTAAAAATTTTTTAGTGACTGTAAATTGAAATGGGCGTGGGAGCAGTTGTGTAATTTGAGTTTGCACCGCAGGCTGGGTGCCATTTTTTTAATCATTTTGTCTAGAGCATGGTCACAAGAAACTTCAATTTCTTGTTCTGGTCTGGAACAGGGGTGAGGGTTTCAAAGGGGTTGAGCATTACATCTCTCGAGAGTAGTCCCATTGGAGTAGTCCACCCCCCTGGGTGTCGTTCAACGATCGGGCACTCATCGGAAAGTGTCGTTCTCCAAGCTCGGATCGCCTGCTGGGATTGCACAAGTCGTTGACCATGGCGTCGTCACAACACGCGGAGCAAGGTAAGGGAAATTATTAAGAATTATTTCACTTAGGAAAGACCATTTGTGCATGTGAAGAAGAAAGCTTATCTTATTAGTCAAACTCTGCAATTTCTTAAAATCGCGAGTATTTTCAAGGCGATTTATAGGTGGAGGCGTCGCCCGCCTTCTTTGTGGTCAGTAAATTGTGGCGGCAAGAGACTCCTTCGAAGCAGCGGTTATAAACTTCAAGAAAACATTGAAGAAACTTCATTTCTTACAGGAAAAACCGACAAAAACGCTCACAGTAAATGATAAATATATCTAGAATGTTATCTCTGTTGATGTTATGTCGTCTTAGAATAGATAGATGCTTCTTAACAACCGCTCTTTCGCACAACAAACCGTGTCGGCAGAACTGCAGGACGACAAGTGGTGAAGGTCTTTACAATATCCCAAAAGCCAAAATATTGTCCGATGTTGAACGTTTAAAAACCGACCTTTTTAAGTTAGCATTTTAGTTAGTGATTAGCTTGAAGTGTTCGCGTTTAAACTACAGACGGTGTAAACCATTATGGAGTGTATTTCGATACAGGAATGACCTTCGAAGTTGGATGAACAACAACCGATGAAGAAGGCCCGCTTCCTTTCTCTTCCCTCTGTCAAGGACTTCGGCGCTTGTGCTCAGCGGAAAAAAATTATTTCTCCGCTGACCGCCGCAGCAGTTTACTTTCTTTGCATTTCCCTTTCCAACCTTCAAAGAGAATGCACTATATAACATTTTATTTAAAACCAAACGTGTAGCTGACATTGAGTATTTGTTTTGCCGTCGACGGCCTCGTTGCTTCAATGGACAAAAGAAAACCGTGTTCGCTCGGCGACTGTTTTTTAAAAATCCAGCAAGAAACGTTCGTACAAGAACTTTGAATCCCAGCTAGAGTAGTTTTCATATATTGTTTTGGATTTTTTATTTTATTTGCTAGTAACAGGCTTTGCTTTTTCTTTTTCACAAACTTGAAATTTCCTTTGGAGAAGAAGGCCTCGAAGACATGCCGCCATTTTGTTTCTTACAAAGGAGTGACCATGCCAACTCCATTTCAATTAATTAACACCAGGCAATTATATTCAATACAGTGTACAGGAATAAACGCTCTGGGCAATAAAGGGTTGTAAAATGAATTTTGTGAGATTTTTCTCTGTGATTTGGGGGGTTTTCTGAAAAATTTTGAGATTTTTCTAAAATTTTAGAAATATTTTAAGATTTTTTTGAAATGAGATTTTTTTAGTGTGCACTCCTCGGCCACTTTTGTTTTAAACAATTTTATTCTGGCTAACACCATATGACTTTATCCAACACTGGAAAAGGTTTGCAGTGGTGAAGGAAGGTATAAAAAGTTGAGGAGGGGGCATGTCTGAGTAGCCTGGTACCCTGGCCCAATTTCAAAAGAAGTAAGGGCCGAGTAACCACTAATGTCATGCTTGCATCATCAGAGCTAAATCCACTTATGACGATTGCAGTTTTACTCATAGCCACTAAAAACGCGTGAAATTTAAACCAATAAGAAAGCAGAAGTCTTTGGTTATTACCCAGGCTAGGTCTGAGTGCCAAAGGTATGAGAAATATTTAGGGGGTCTGAGGTGGACCAAGGGAGGGGGGATGAATGTTGAAGACATGAGAAATTAAATATCTAGTGACCTAATGAGTCAGGGGGTGCTCCAGAGTTGCAATCCAAGCAACAATCACACATCTGTTAACCTATTGCTGCCTGAACTGGCCAAAAACAACCATTTAAATATTTTACTCTGTCCAACACCAGACAATATTATTAGTAACTCATCCAAAGGAAAACCCTCAGAAAGCAATAGGTTACAGTCAAACCAGGCAGCAGTGCAGGTGTTCTCTTGTGAGCCAGGATCTGGAACTCGGGTGTCCAAATTGGCAATCTGGCAGTGTACTCCCCAGCAAATATGCAACTCCCCCCTAGCTAAAATTTGGGAAGTAACCATATTAAATGCTCACTGTCAATGTCATCAGATTCGACTGAACAAAAGAAATCTGACAACTTTTACGACTCGTAATTTCCTCCAGTATTCATGACATGAGGTATGCGTGCACCCCCTAGCATTATCCGATGATTCGAATGATGGGTGATGTATTCTAGGTCGATTAGTGCCACCAAAATACTAGAATAATGTAAGGTGCCCTTTAGATTCTTTACTGGTGGTCCAAAAGTTGTCAATATGGTAAACAGTCATCCAAAAGCCATCTTTATCAACTGGCCATCTTAAATCAAAACAGGTCATCCAAAAGACAGCTGGCTGGCTAAAGACCCTGCTTGTGAGCTACATTGTAATATTCCCAAGCAACATTGCAATGTTTATTCGGAATATATTATTCGGGAATATTTATTTCCGAAATTCAACATTTCTTTACTTAAACTACCATTTTCATGGCTGAAAATACTATCTACCCACCAACTATTTTAAACGTACATTAGTATTTATACTCAAAAGAGAGATGAATCTTTAAAGGAATCTACTGAGGAATCTTCAGTAGACACTAGATGTTTGCAAGTTGAAGTTGCTCAAGCCAAACTGACAATCGACATTGCAATGTTGCGGCACGATATATTATTGCAAAGTAGGATGCAAGCTAGAGAACATCCGATTTGACTGTACATGTAATGACCTTATGAAACATACTGCACTGATCCCAGGTGTATTATATTGTTCTTTTCCTATTATTTATACATACAGCTGTGAACATGACTGAAGCCCAAGGCTCAGATGAAGTTTGTGCAACTACACAATGCCAACAAGATGTTTCCACATCAAATGAAGCAATACCTAAAGAAAGTGTAAGCTAGCTACATGTACACCTAGTATAAGAATGATTACTTAATACATTTGATTTATGGCCGTTTTTCTGCTTACACAGGGGTTGGGCATTGGCTCCCTGAGAGCAAAGTGGAGGAAACTGCTCTGCATTGTCTCTTTTCAAGCCACATTCTCTCGTGTCCTTCTCCACCACCTGACTCCCTGCTTTTCTTCACCCAGTCACCTTCGTAATTTGTTTGTAAATACATGTTCCAGCCATCTCAACCAGTTCCACTTTTCACAACATCAGTCAAAGATACACCACACTTCCATTATGCCACCCTCATCTCTGGCAGACCATTCCGCTTCACATTCATGGCCATGCAATATCTTAAGCATTTTCACACAACATGGTTCCCCTCACACATGTCATATTCTTAAATAATTTTTCTGCCCAATTCTAGTCCTCCTTAGAGACAGAACAAACTCCTCAATCTAGTGAAATATTGCAGACTGTCCAAAATTTGATCACTTCATCCAGCACAACCCAGAGTGGACCCCATAACCTAGTGACGTTTGATCAGAATTCCACAATACAAGCTGTAACATCTGGAAACCATGAAGGCATTTCTCAAGAAGTTGTGACGACAAGCACTGATGCAGTCAACTCGCAACCACAGACATTATACGTCGCTATTCAACCACAGAGCGGTGGTCATAACAACGGCGATGTCTCAGAGGATCAACCTGCAGTTTATCTCGAAGTGGTAGAGGCGAGTAATTTATCTGATCAGATAACAAGTGAAGGACAGGTGTTGGAAGGACAAATGATTATAGAACAAGGTAACAACCACAAAATTTTCAACTAATAACAAATTGTAGGGGGAGGGGGTGTTAGCTGTAGCTCCCCTGCCCCCCAGCCATGGTGCCACTGTAACAATTGCACTGGTAAATCCAGAATACCGTAAAAACACTCACATATTTTTACTCATCAAAGGGAGACCCCTCAAGTCATCCTAGGCAATAATGGGTTAAGAATTACATTTTTCTTGTTTTTCAGCGAGCTCTACTTCAAATGGTAGCACTGGCATGGCGACTTCATTACTATCGCAAGTTCTAGATCAAGCGACATTATCAACTATGCAAGCTGAGATGATCGCTGTTCAAGTGCTGTCACAGTCAGCCACGGGGGATGTCCAGTTTTTTCAACAACAACCCAATGCACAAATTATTCCTGTGTCTTCCATTGCAAGTGCAGATTTACAATCTTCATTGACCCAGGTAGAATAAAGTAGCTCAATTGAATTAAACTCTACCCAACTAACTCATCACTCCTCTCCCCAGTCCACACATACCATGCCGCTCCCCAGTTTCCACTCACCCACTCACTCTATGCTCCTCACCACGGCTTTCCGCAGTCACCACTTACCTCACCTCTCACCTGGACTCTCCCTAGTCCCCACTCATGATATCTTTCACCACACTTTTCACCACTCACCACTCACCATGCCTTTCACCATGCTTCTTTCCACTCACCACACCTTTCACCATGCTTTCCACTCACCACACCTTTCACCATGCTTCTCACCTCACCTTTCACCACACCTTTCACCATGCTTCTCACCACACCTTTCACCATGCTTCTCACCACACCTTTCACCATGCTTCTCACCTTTCACCATGCTTCTTTCCACTCACCACACCTTTCACCATGCTTCTCACCACACCTTTCACCATGCTTCTCACCACACCTTTCACCATGCTTCTCACCACACCTTTCACCATGCTTCTCACCACACCTTTCACCATGCTTCTCACCACACCTTTCACCATGCCTCTCACCACACCTTTCACCATGCTTCTCACCACACCTTTCACCATGCTTCTCACCACACCTTTCACCATGCTTCTCACCACACCTTTCATCATGCTTCTCACCACACTTTTCACCATGCTTCTCACCACACCTTTCACCATGCTTCTCACCACACCTTTCACCATGCTTCTCACCACACCTTTCACCATGCTTCTCACCACACCTTTCACCATGCTTCTCACCACACCTTTCACCATGCTTCTCACCACACCTTTCATCATGCTTCTCACCACACTTTTCACCATGCTTCTCACCACACCTTTCACCATGCCTTTCACCACACCTGTCACCATGCTTTCCACTCACCACACCTTTCACCATGCCTCTGACCACACCTTTCACCATGCCTTTCACCACGCCTTTCACCACACCTTTCACCATGCTTCTTTCCACTCACCACACCCTTCACCATGCCTCTCACTACACCCTTCACCATGCTTCTCACCACACCTTTCACCATGCTTCTCTCCACTCACCACACTTTTCACCATGCCTCTTTCTACTCACCACTCCCTCTCCTATTCACCACTCTTTGACTTGACGTTCCTTACTATCACCACAACCACCACTATTATCAACACCACTACTACACAAACTGCAACCATTAACCATACACAGTATCTACTGTACACCATTACCAGCACCATAACTGTATCAAGTGTCCAACTCTTTATAAACTACTGTTAACTGTCATATATATAATTATTCACTTTTATATTTAAGGCAAGTGTGGGTACATTGGCTGTCACAGTTACACAACCTTCTCAAGTAACAAGCTCAGAACAAATTGCGGTTGTCACAACAACAAGCGATGCACCATCTGTAAGTCGTGGCACACTGGCAATGAAGAGAATTATATAGACTATCCAGATCTGACCATAGAGTGTTGACACACTTGCCTTGTGTTTCTTCCAGATAAGCCAAGCTGCAGCCATTACAGGAGGTGAAGCAGAAAACCAGGCGACAGGAGCAACAGGAGAAGAGCCCATGGCTGTCGATCAAGAGAGGCGCGCAGAAGATGCAGAACCTGGGGGTACGATTGTACTTGAAAAACTTTATAGCCCTCATTATTATACCCTTAGGGCCATTTAAACGGAAGAAAATAAGTCACGGCTTGACATAAGACACGTCTTATCTAAATTGCACATGCACTCGTATGAACGGTCACGTTTCTCTCTGACGAAAGACCTTTTCTCGAAACATTAGAGTTCTGCGTTCTTTGTTTCGGCGGTATATCTAACCTTACTATATTTCGATTGATTTTCAATTTCTAATAAGTTGCGACTTCTTTTGTTCTAGATTCAAGCTCTGTTCTTATTTTAGTCGCGACTTACTTTGATCACGAACAAATACGACACGTCCTAATTAAGTCACCTCTGGTTACAATGATCCTATTGTTGACGAGTTTAACTATAGTCCTTGGAGGCTGGGGTTCAGGGAGGGCAATTGCCTTCACAAAATATTCGGAAGATTTCACCTTATATCGCTGTGAAATGTTCAAGCAAAATTTATACGTTAAACTATGACTTGAAAATCAATATTTGCCAGGCGAAAAAGAAGGCGTGTGAATGGGAGAAGGGCAGGAGAGGGGAGGTAGCCGGTAGGAGAAAAAGAGGCGGATGGAGGAAGGACGGATCGAAATTATGAATGGATAAAACGCACATGGTTTCATCACATTTCTTTGTCTCTCCTTTCAGGCAAAAAATCCCTCTCTCCCAAACAGAATCAGGCTGCCATGCCACTGAGTTTAACACTTCCCTTATTAAAGCCTTGATTCCAAGGGATCTTCCCTTTACGAGTAAAACGGTGTGCCGTTAGCCAAAGTAAAATAGTAAAGGTGCGTCCTTCGTAGTGAAACTGTCCCAGGGTTTCTCCAGAGGTGAATAAAATCGTCGCGTCTACATACGCGCTTGGGAGTCAACTGCTTCCTTTGTTATGTTACTCTATCTAACATTAATATTACTATTCTTTTCGTGAAGAGGACGATAAGCCGAAGTATACATGCGAGATTTGTGGTAAAGCATACATACGATCTTGGTCTTACTATGGTCATATGAGAGAACATGCATCTGGAGAGAAACAACACAAGTGTGATGTCTGTGAAAAAGTTTTTAACTACGCTAGTAATTTACGTCAGCATATGTTAATACATACTGGTACGTTGCATTAGGAGCAGTTAAAAGGTCTGGAGTTGAAGGAGGAGGAGAAGGAGGAGGAGGAGTGAAGGGGGAAGAGTGAAGGAGGAGGAGTGAAGGAGGAGGAGTGAAGGAGGAAGAGTGAAGGAGGAGGAGGGAAGGAGGAGAAGTGAAGGAGGAGGAGTGAAGGAGGAGAAGTGAAGGAGGAGGAGTGAAGGAGGAGGAGTGAAGAGGAGGAGTGAATGAGGAGGAGTGAAGGAGGAAGAGTGAAGGAGGAGAAGTGAAGGAGGAGGAGTGAAGGAGGAGGAGTGAAGGAGGAGGAGTGATAGAGGAGGAGTGAAGGAGGAAGAGAGAAGGAGGAGGAGTAAAGGAGGAAGAGTGAAGGAGGAGGAGCGAAGGAGGAGGAGTGAAGGAGGAAGAGTGAAGGAGGAGGAGTGAAGGAGGAAGAGTGAAGGAGGAGGAGTGAAGGAGGAGGAGTGAGGAGGAGGAGTGAAAGAGGAGGAGTGAAGGAGGAGGAGTGAAGGAGGAGGAGTGAAGGAGGAGGAGTGAAGGAGGAGGAGTGAAGGAGGAGGAGTGAAGGAGGAGGAGTGAAGGAGGAGTGAAGGAGGAGGAGTGAAGGAGGAGGAGTGAAGGAGGAGGAGTGAAGGAGGAGGAGTGAAGGAGGAAGAGTGAAGGAGGAGGAGTGAAGGAGGAAGAGTGAAGGAGGAGGAGTGAAGGAGGAGGAGTGAAGGAGGAGGAGTGAAGGAGGAAGAGTGAAGGAGGAAGAGTGAAGGAGGAGGAGTGAAGGAGGAGGAGTGAAGGAGGAGGAGTGAAGGAGGAGGAGTGAAGGAGGAGGAGTGAAGGAGGAGGAGTGAAGGAGGAGGAGTGAAGGAGGAGGAGTGAAGGAGGAGGAGTGAAGGAGGAGGAGTGAAGGAGGAGGAGTGAAGGAGGAGGAGTGAAGGAGGAAGAGAGAAGGAGGAGGAGTAAAGGAGGAAGAGTGAAGGAGGAGGAGTGAAGGAGGAGGAGTGAAGGAGGAGGAGTGAAGGAGGAAGAGTGAAGGAGGAGGAGTGAAGGAGGAAGAGTGAAGGAGGAGGAGTGAAGGAGGAGGAGTGAAGGAGGAGGAGTGAAGGAGGAGGAGTGAAAGAGGAGGAGTGAAGGAGGAGGAGTGAAGGAGGAGGAGTGAAGGAGGAGGAGTGAAGGAGGAGGAGTGAAGGAGAGGAGTGAAGGAGGAAGAGTGAAGGAGGAGGAGTGAAGGAGGAAGAGTGAAGGAGGAGGAGTGAAGGAGGAGGAGTGAAGGAGGAAGAGTGAAGGAGGAGGAGTGAAGGAGGAAGAGTGAAGGAGGAGGAGTGAAGGAGGAGGAGTGAAGGAGGAGGAGTGAAGGAGGAAGAGTGAAGGAGGAAGAGTGAAGGAGGAGGAGTGAAGGAGGAGGAGTGAAGGAGGAGGAGTGAAGGAGGAGGAGTGAAGGAGGAGGAGTGAAGGAGGAGGAGTGAAGGAGGAGGAGTGAAGGAGGAGGAGTGAAGGAGGAAGAGTGAAGGAGGAAGAGTGAAGGAGGAGGAGTGAAGGAGGAGTGAAGGAGGAAGAGTGAAGGAGGAAGAGTGAAGGAGGAGGAGTGAAGGAGGAGGAGTGAAGGAGGAGGAGTGAAGGAGGAAGAGTGAAGGAGGAGGAGAGTGAAGGAGGAGGAGTGAAGGAGGAAGAGTGAAGGAGGAGGAGTGAAGGAGGAAGAGTGAAGGAGGAGGAGTGAAGGAGGAGGAGTGAAGGAGGAAGAGTGAAGGAGGAGGAGTGAAGGAGGAGGAGTGAAGGAGGAGGAGTGAAGGAGGAAGAGTGAAGGAGGAAGAGTGAAGGAGGAGGTGTGAAGGAGGAGGAGTGAAGGAGGAGGAGTGAAGGAGGAGGAGTGAATGAGGAACAGTGAAGGAGGAAGAGTGAAGGAGGAGGAGTGAAGGAGGAAGAGTGAAGGAGGAAGAGAGAAGGAGGAGGAGTGAAGGAGGAGGAGTGAAGGAGGAGGAGTGATAGAGGAGGAGTGATAGAGGAGGAGTGAAGGAGGAGGAGTGAAGGAGGAAGAGTGAAGGAGGAGGAGTGAAGGAGGAAGAGTGAAGGAGGAAGAGTGAAGGAGGAGGAGTGAAGGAGGAGGAGTGAAGGAGGAAGAGAGAAGGAGGAGGAGTGATAGAGCAGGAGTGATAGAGGAGGAGTGATAGAGGAGGAGTGAAGGAGGAGGAGAGTGAAGGAGGAAGAGTGAAGGAGGAGGAGTGAAGGAGGAAGAGAGAAGGAGGAGGAGTGAAAGAGGAGGAGTGAAGGAGGAGGAGTAAAGGAGGAGGAGTGAAGGAGGAGGAGTGAAGGAGGAAGAGTGAAGGAGGAAGAGTGAAGGAGGAGGAGTGAAGGAGGAGTGAAGGAGGAAGAGAGAAGGAGGAGGAGTAAAGGAGGAGGAGTAAGGGAGGAGGAGTGAAGGAGGAGGAGTGATAGAGGAGTGAAGGAGGAGGAGTAAAGGAGGAGGAGTGAAGGAGGAGGAGTGATAGAGGAGGAGTGATAGAGGAGGAGTGAAGGACGAGGAGTGAAGGAGGAGGAGTGATAGAGGAGGAGTGATAGAGGAGGAGTGAAGGATGAGGAGTGAAGGAGGAGGAGTGAAGGACGAGGATCGGTAGTGAAGGATGAAACGTGAAGTATGAGGAGTGAAGGAGGTGGACGGAAGAAAGAAGGGTGAATGATGAGAAGAAATAAAGCTCATTCATTGTTATATCGTTCTATTGTAGGTGAAAAACCATACGAGTGTGAATATTGTGACAAAGCCTTCAACAACCCCAGTTCACTTCGTTCACACATGTTATCTCATTCTGAAGAGAAACCTTACTCTTGTGATCAAGAAGGTTGCGATAAAGCCTTTAATAACCCAGGCTCTTTAAGGTAAACCAATGAAAAATCTTGGTTGGTGCGGTGAATACTTGTTTCGATAGCGTATTGAGGAATAACATTTCTTTTATTTTTTAGGGTACATCGTCGTGTTCACCAGGAAGAGAAGCCTTATGTATGCGCTCAGGATGATTGTGATAAAGCTTTTAAAACCCCAGCTGAACTCGCCCGTCACATGTTTCGTCATACTGGTTCGAAACCCCACAAGTGCGATCAGTGTGATAAGGCGTTTATCCGCTACGATGATCTCAAACGCCATTACCGTATTCACACAGGTAAAGTAGGCTCACCACATTGATGGATGCTGCGATGTATGGTGGTGATGATGATGATGATGGTGGTGGTGATGATGATGATGATGATGGTGGTCGTGGTGATGATGATGATGATGATGGTGGTGATGGTGATGATGATAGTGGTCGTGGTGATGATGATGATGATGATGATGATGATGATGATGATGGTCGTGGTGGTGGTGATGATGGTGATGATGATGATGATGGTGATGATGGTGATGATGGTGGTGGTGGTGGTGATGATGATGGTGGTGATAGTGGTCGTGGTGATGATGATGAAGGTGATGGTGATAGTGATGGTGGTGATAGTGGTTGTGGTGGTGATGATGATGATGGTGGTGATGATGGTGATGATGGTGGTGATGATGGTGGTGATGATGATGATAGTGATGGTGGTGATAGTGGTTGTGGTGGTGGTGGTGATGATGGTGATGATGGTGGTGGTGATGATGGTGGTGATGATGGTGATGATGTTGGTGGTGGTGATGATGATGATGGTTGTGACAGTGGTCGTGGTGATGATGATGCATGGTGGTGATGATGATGATGATGGTGGTGATGATCATTATATATGTCCATTTGTTTCAGGAGAAAAGCCCTTCAAATGTGACCAATGTGATTTTGCGTGTATTCAGTCGTTTGACTTAGTGAAACACAAGTACACTCATAGCGGTGATAAACCTTACAAATGTGAGTTATGTACGAAACAGTTTACACGACCTGCCAGGCTCAGAGATCACATGAGGACACACACTGGTGAGAAACCATTTATGTGCGAGATCTGTGGCAAGTCATTCTCTGTGCAGACTGGACTCAAATCTCATATGGTAAGACGTCATCTGATTGTTGCTTCGTGCGTATGTAGGGCTTGTTATGATGAACGATGTTGTGGTGGTGGTCAGCGAAGGAAAGAGACGGAGGAAATATTAAAGGAGGGAGAATGGAAGAAAGGAAGGAGGGAAGAGGAAAGCATTGACGGAAGAAGGGAATGTATGAGGATGGATGAAAGGAAGGAAGAAAGCAAGCAAGGAAGGGAGGAAGGAAGGAAGGAAGGAAGGAAGGGAGGGAGGGAGGGAGGGAGGGAGGAAGGAAGGAAGCAAGCAAGCAAAGAAGGAAGGAAGGAAGGAAGGAAGGCAGGCAGGCACGGACGGACGGAAACAAGGGAGGGACTACTCCACAAACAATCTGTTGTTCATGCATGTGGGAGCGTATTTGTGTCATTTTAGAACAAACTGCGCAGAATAGTCGCGTCCAAATTGTTTTTTTCTTCAATTTTGTTTAATTCGCCATTTTCAGGGAGGAAAGAAAGAATGGGAAAAGCCAAAGGGGGGATCAAACTTATGAATGGATAGATAAAAAATGTGTTGTCTCACATTCCCATTTTTTTGACGTCTTTCAGGCAGTGCATACTGGTGAGAAACCGTTCAAATGTAATGAGTGTGAGCGATCATTCCGCACGCAGCAAGAACTGCAGTCTCACATGGGCCGACACACCGGGATTAAGCCATTTAAGTGTGACTTATGCCAAAAGGAATTCATCTCAGCTGTGACATTCAAACGACATGCTATAGTACATTCTGGTTAGTTTTCTTTTTTTCTTTTTTGGTCTTTTTACAGCAGCAACAAGAATCAGATGCGGTGCTAAAGAGCGGTGCCCTGTTAGGCGTCGCTAGCTATTGATTCCGAACGAACGAGTTCGCAAGCAGAATACAAAGCTGCCTGAGAGCCTACTGCGCCGCACGGCTATGCGTCGTGAGTTAGCGTAAACCTGTTGTTTTTCCATTTCCAGGTGAAAAACCCTACCAGTGCGAGGAATGCGGTCGAAAATTTGCTCGTTCTACCGACTTGAAAGTCCACCTTCCTGTTCACAGCGATGATAAACCTTACAAGTGTGGAGAATGTGAGAAGATGTTTACGAGATTTAGCACGCTTAAGGAACACATTCGCACACACACAGGTAATTATTTACACCTTTTAATTCTATTCCTTCCTTCTTTCCTTCCTTCTTTCCTTCCTTCCTTCCTTCCTTCCTTCCTTCCTTCCTAAGCTTCCTTCCCTTCCTTTCCTTCCTTCCTTCCTTCCTTCCTTCCTTCCTTCCTTCCTTCCTTCCTTCCTTCCTTCCTTCCTTTTCCTTCCTTCCTTCCTTCCTTCCTTCCTTCCTTCCTTCCTTCCTTCCTTCCTTCCTTCCTTCCTTCCTTCCTTCCTTCCTTCTTTTCTATCTTTATTTTTTCTTTCTTTCCCTCCTTCTTTACTTTTCCTTCCTTCCTTCCTTCCTTCCTTCCTTCCTTCCTTCCTTCCTTCCTTCCTTTCCTTCCTTCCTTCCTTTCCTTTCCTTCCTTCCTTCCTTCCTTCCTTCCTTCCTTCCTTCCTTCCTTCCTTCTTTTCTATCTTTATTTTTTTCTTTCTTTCCCTCCTTCTTTACTTTTCCTTCCTTCCTTCCTTCCTTCCTTCCTTCCTTCCTTCCTTCCTTCCTTCCTTCCTTCCTTCCTTCCTTCCTGCAATTCCTTTCTTCCTTTTTTCCCATCTTTCCTTCTTCCTTTCTTTATTCATCCATTTCTTCTTTTCTTCCTTTCCTTCCAACGATCCATCTTTATTCATTCCATCCATTCCTTCAGGTGAACGACCTTTCAAATGTGACTCCTGTGGCCGTCAGTTCAACCATCGCAGTCATTTCAACAACCATCTTCGTATCCACACTGGAGAAAAACCCTTCAAATGTGAGAAATGTGGCAAGTTATTCTCGAGGAAAGCCAGCGTACGTTACCACATGAAAGTGCATGGCACTGACTCAGAAACCAGTACTACTGTTGTAGCCAGCGATCAAACTGATCAGCAGACTAGCACAGTAGACCATGAGCAGGTGAGAGAGCAAAAGACAGAGTCAATTCAATCAGCTGTCCACATGGCCTTAACGAATGTTTTTCTTTTATTTAATTTCCTAAGATTTTTGTTAAGGCCTTTACTTTGTGTAACCTAGGTCGCTGCAGGACAAATGGTGAGTCAGCTGACCAATGAAGCTGATGTACAGCTGGCGGAGGTCTTAGTTGCTGTAAGTGATGCTCTCGTTGCAGCCAATCAAGAGCAAGCTGCTGTCGACGGTGTTCATCTGATTCAGTCTGGCTCTGGAGAACAAATCAACCAAGAATCAAGCGCCAATGAGAATGTTCAGATCCTGGAAACTAGTGAACAACAAGGCATTGAGACTGATATGAACGCTGACCAAACAGTACCGATTATTGCTAATGAAGAATCTGCGTCAAATCAGGTTTGTTGCTAACCAATCAACCAACCACCCAAAAAACAAAAAAAAAAGACAACCAACCAATCAACCAGTCGAATAACCAATCAACCACCACCCAACTGACCAACCAACCAACTAACCAGCACAATCGACTAATCAACCAATCAACCAACCAACTAGCCAATCAACCAGCCAATCAACCAACTACAGTAACTGTAACTAACTAACCAGCCAACTAACTAACTAACTAACTAACTAACTAACTAACTAACTAATTAATTAATTAACTAGCTAACTAATTAACTATCTATCTCAAACTCATTAATAATTCATAAGATAATCAGCCAATTACAATAGTTCATTCAATCACCTGAATGAAGTTGGATACGCCAGTAAAGCCCAAGATATTAGATGAAAACCGGTGTTCATCTAATTCTTAAGATCTTAATTATCTATGCAAAATAAACAAGTTGCTGTATGAATAAATTTTACACACACTCAAGAATAAAATCTCTTGAGGGTTTATTTTAATTGTATTTTGTAATTGAAATCGCTCGATTGAGATGCCATATCAACAACTCGTTTATCGTGTTTCATCAGGGGAATCCAAACACTCGAAAACAATAAAACCACTCGTCCTTCGGCCTCGTGCTTTCATCATGTTTTCTCGTGTTTGGATCCCCTGATGAAACACTCAAACTCGTTGTTGATATATTGCATCTAACTAACTTTCGACTTTGTAGATGATTCATAATTCTCAAGTTCTCGATGCCAATGGTCAACTGACTGAAGCACAAATCATGCAGGTTGGTTCACTTTACTTTCACTCCACTTCGCTTTACTTCTCTCATGCTGACAAACATAATTTACTCGTTTCATAGGTCAGCGGTATCACCAGTGTTGAAACCAGTGATGGTCACGTGATTACTGTTAACGTATCCGAAGATGGCCAGGTGATCGACCCTTCTCAACTGCACGCACTTAGTGTGATCGCTGAAGCCGCCAAAGCGAATCAAATTCAGATCCCAGATATCCTTGCGGCCTCGGGTGTCGGCCTCGCCACGCCTGATGACATAGCACATATAGTCGCTGTCTCAGATGAAAATGGACAGCAGGCGCACGTAGCTATCTCGCAAGCTATGCAACAAGAAGTAGTCACCGGATCAAGCGAAGAACAACCGATGGAGACCTCTTAGAAACTGTGATAAACTGTAACCTAAGTAACCACATTTCGTGGCGTATGCCATGTAGCGGCCATTTTATCTTGTTAGCTTTAAGGCTAGAGTTTCGCAGTACATGTATTTAATACGTAAATACGTAGTACCGGCCGTAGTTATTTGATTGAGCGCACTCTTGATTAAGCGCAGTCAAGTCAAAAAACATATTCATGTTACCGTCACTTTTTGAATAACTGCGCCGAACAAGTCGGGTGTTTTTTTAATAGAAATATAGTAAGGTTAGATATACTGCCGAAACAAAGAACGTAGGAGTCTAACGTTTCGAGTGAATGCCCTTCGTTAGAGAGAAACGTGTATATTGATGTATATTGACGTTGCTCTCTGACGAAGGTCCTTCGCTCGGAACGTTAGACTCCTGCGTTCTCTGTTTCGGCAGTATATCTAACCTTACTATATTTCAATTGTTGTTTCAACACTATTACCTGCACCTTCAGCTTGCACAAGGTCAACTTTTTGAATGCACCGTGCGCATCTTCTGTGTTATTACTCCAGATTAGTCATTGTATTGGAAGATTGTTCTAAGCACATTTGTAAAGTTAACGCTGGCTATTTTAGTGGAAATAAAAATGGTCATACAAGTCCAACCTACAGTATTTGTTAATACTTTTCTCTTCTTATCTGACCTAGCTTCCAGAATAGACTTTGCGAAGCACGACTGTGATATGACTGATAAGGTTATCCAGTATAAATAAAGTTAGTTTAGTTTACTCCAGTTTCCTCCTGTAGTAACAATGAACCAATGAGGGATGGTCCTTACTGGACCTCGAGGAAGAACAGTTTAGATATGACTGATAGGGTTATCCAGTATAAATAAAGTTAGTTTAGTTTACTCTGGTTTCCTCCTGTAGTAACACTGGACCAATGAGGGATGGTCCTTACTGGACCTCTAGGAAGAACAGTTTAGATATGACTGATAGGGTTATCCAGTATAAATAAAGTTAGTTTAGTTTACTCTGGTTTCCTCCTGTAGTAACACTGGACCAATGAGGGATGATCCTTACTGGACCTCTAGGAAGAACAGTTTAGATATGACTGATAGGGTTATCCAGTATAAATAAAGTTAGTTTAGTTTACTCTGGTTTCCTTCTGTAGTAACACTGGATCAATGAGGGATGATCCTTACTGGACCTCTAGGAAGAACAGTTCAGATATGACTGATAGAGTTATCCAGTATAAATAAAGTTAGTTTAGTTTCCTCCAGTTTCCTCCTGTAGTAACACTGGATCAATGAGGAGGGATGATCCTTACTGGACCTCTAGGAAGAACAGTTCAGATATGACTGATAGGGTTATCCAGTATAAATAAAGTTAGTTTAGTTTACTCTGGTTTCCTTCTGTAGTAACACTGGACCAATGAGGGATGGTCCTTACTGGACCTCCAGGAAGAACAGTTTAGATATGACTGATAGAGTTATCCAGTTTCCTGCTGTAGTAACACTGGATCAATGAGGGATGATCCTTACTGGACCTCTAGGAAGAACAGTTTAGATATGACTGATAGGGTTATCCAGTATAAATAAAGTTAGTTTAGTTTACTCCAGTTTCCTCCTGTAGTAACACTGGATCAATGAGGGATGATCCTTACTGGACCTCCAGGAAGAACACTAGAACAGTTCAGATATGACTGATAGGGTTATCCAGTATAAATAAAGTTAGTTTAGTTTACTCTGGTTTCCTGCTGTAGTAACACTGGATCAATGAGGGATGATCCTTACTGGACCTCTAGGAAGAACAGTTGAGATATGACTGATAGGGTTATCCAGTATAAATAGTTAGTTTAGTTTACTCCAGTTTCCTCCTGTAGTAACACTGGATCAATGAGGGATGATCCTTACTGGACCTCTAGGAAGAACAGTTGAGATATGACTGATAGGGTTATCCAGTATAAATAAAGTTAGTTTAGTTTACTCTGGTTTCCTTCTGTAGTAACACTGGACCAATGAGGGATGGTCCTTACTGGACCTCTAGGAAGAACAGTTTAGATATGACTGATAGGGTTATCCAGTATAAATAAAGTTAGTTTAGTTTACTCTGGTTTCCTTCTGTAGTAACACTGGATCAATGAGGGATGATCCTTACTGGACCTCTAGGAAGAACAGTTGAGATATGACTGATAGGGTTATCCAGTATAAATAAAGTTAGTTTAGTTTACTCTGGTTTCCTTCTGTAGTAACACTGGATCAATGAGGGATGATCCTTACTGGACCTCTAGGAAGAACAGTTCAGATATGACTGATAGGGTTATCCAGTATAAATAAAGTTAGTTTAGTTTACTCTGGTTTCCTTCTGTAGTAACACTGGATCAATGAGGGATGATCCTTACTGGACCTCTAGGAAGAACAGTTCAGATATGACTGATAGGGTTATCCAGTATAAATAAAGTTAGTTTACATTGAGTAACACTGGATGACGGTGACAGCCTGTTGAACAGCCTTGTATCAATTTAGACTTGCCCGTGCGCAGGCTAGATAGTACCCTCACGGCCTGATCATTGATCTCTGGATTCTCTTACGTGGCATGCGCATGCGTGTTGTAAAGTATATAGACGACAAAATGGCCGCCATGTTGGGTCGCAGTTTATATTTGGTGAGTTTTTACTCGAAAGTTTCTCAATTTTCACTTATAAACAATGACAGTTACTTCATGTAGTTTCCTTCTAATAATTTCTCTATTAGTTTCTTTCTTTCTGTAATAACTAAATGTTTTATTTTGCTTTTTAGAAGAACCTTTTCTTGTTGTTGTTGTCCTATTTTGTGATGACAACCAATTCGTTTTACTTGCCAGGGATTGCTCCAATTGACTATCAAAAAGGTAGTCCGTTGGAAGTTAAGGTGAGGTTTTTGTTTGTAGGAAATAATACAAACAAATATTAGCTTGTATTTCTAAAAATATTTGATGAATTAGACGTAGTTTCGTCACTTTCGTGCTACTTTCAAATATGTCTTAAAAGTTTTACCCTGATGAAGACACTAGGTCGGAGTGTCGAAACGTTGAGTCATGAACAGTAACTTTTTAAGAAGCTAGAGTAGCGTTAAACTAGGTCTGATTATTTACCTATAATCACTAAATAAATTTCCAATGCAGCTAGGTCAACATTGCCCAAAACCATTTGCAGAGGGTGGGTAAAATGGAGATTTTCCAGGAAAATGGAGATTTTCCAGGTGAATTCAGTAAATTGATGAGAATTTTGGTCAATAAATAGACCTTATTAAAAGATAATTGACAATTGAAATTCTTTTATATACGTATAAATTAGCCCTTATGAACTCATTTGTCATGTGGGAAATTCAAAAGAATTTTTAATTTAAAATGAGGGCTAATTTATATGCTCATAAAAGAATTCTAATTTGCCAGCTATTTTTGAATAAGGAGAGGAGATGTGAGGAGATCTTGGGTTGTCCTTAGTGAGATCTCGCATTGGAGAGTTGGCCCTCTTGTCATGTAAACGCAAACAAGTTTTTACAAGAAATAAGATTTCTCACTGGCTGAAGTATGAAAGAGGTGAGAAATGGAGTTCTCACATGGAACTGGGGGCTAGGTTCTAGAGAGAACTGAAGTGTTATATGATCACTTTTTTCTTGTTGCTCGCTGTGACCAGACGTTGTTTCCCCATGCCCTGCCCACCCATCAAGCCTGGATATAATTTTTTTTGCCCTGCCTGTCAAAATGACCAGCATCAATCAGATTGTGCCTGTCATAAAACAAAACGTACCCATCACTAAACAATTGTAAACAATAGTCTATAATTAAATAATATAATTATATAATGCACTGTATGTCTGTATTTCTTATGTAAATGTAATGTACACTACAGTAATGTATTACTATTACTAGCAAGTGTTAACAAGTGTTACAACTTCTCCTTTCCCGTTGTCTTCGTGTTTTAACCACACAAATGCATTCGTTTTTGCTAGATGTTTGTTGATCCATTTCACTACAGTGCTCCATTTTAACGTTCGGCTTGACTTCTTTTGTCCTAGTTGTACTGAGGCTGATTCATCAGAAGTAACTGAGTCCTTGTTACTAACACTATTTGTGTCAGCAGACGTGAAAAATGCAGTTATTTTCTTCGACGTACTGTATAACTTACATGCTTGAGTGATTGCAGACAATCAAGATGGCCGCACTTTGCCATGCGGTCTAAACGGGACATGCTCGTGCGAGTATTCCAAAAGCCCTCGCGCGTATTTGCGTGTGCTCCACTAAATGAAGTTCATGTGCCGCGAAACGGGGATTTAATATACAAACGAAAAGTGATTGATTCAAAACAAATAATAGTTGATTCTGCCATGAAAATGGAAGTAAATTTTACCGAAAAACGTTCCGGCCAAAATACCGACACAATCAAATTTGTGACTGTCAAAACCTTGTAAATAACAAATTTGTACCGGACAATGTCCGTGACCGGACGCTAATATCCAGGCTTGCCACCCATTTACAAATGGTAGAACGTGGTCTCGATGGAACAGTTCTGTGACATGTATAGATTAGTAGCATGAACTCACAGTGACATTGCATGCGTAGGATTGAGTTGTTAATTGTTTGGATAATTTGTTAGGATGGCAGTGACTGTAAGTGTGATGAGTTGGGTTGTTTATGTTGTATATAATAAAGTCTGGTCCAGCTTGCTGTGACTCGATACCACCAGTGACGTGTGAGAATTACACTGAGATGCGGAATCTCAGCAAAGATGGCTGGCCCTGCCAAGAGGACTGGCCCCCTTCCATATAAACACCCCCTCAAAATGGTCAAATTATTCTACATCAGATCATAGGGGATGTCAAACCCCCCCCACCACCCACCCACCCCCACAAACTCACTTTCCTGTTGGTAAAACGATAAGTCTGTGGGAAAACATCGACTTCTTGGGAAACTGATTGGATTTTGAAATTAATCATCTGTAAATCCAAGTATTGGGATATTGAAGGGATATTTGGAGGTATGTGAGGGTATTGGAGGACATTAGAGGATATTCATTGGCAAAAGCAAGATACTGCACCCCCCCCCCCCCCCCGTTCCCCTCCCACTCAAAATGGTCATGCAACACCACTGTTTCCCATGCAACAATTTCTGACCAAAATTCTGTCCATATATTGTTATTAAAATCTGGCTAAAAAATGCACATATTTTTTTGTAAATATCAAATATCATCCTTGAATGAACCAATGCATGTAATTTCATTTTTAATTAACACTTTCCAGGCAGTAAAAATGACAAGTATCAAGACACAGTTGCCTTATGATTATTATTCACTGCCATTTTGTCCTCCTGCAAAAATGCAATACATTCCTGAGAATTTAGGTACAGTAGATCATTAAATAAAATATAATAGCAAGTAAAAACTAAATTATTATTGTTCATATGTGGTAGCTTGGTATGAACTTAATATAAGAAACCTAATTTAAAGTTTATTCCAAAACTACACAAACAAGTATCCTTTCTTTTCCTCTTTTTTCTCTATCTTTCCTTCCCTTTCTACCAGCTTTTCCTCCAGCTTTTTTCAACCACTTTCCTTTTCTCGTTCTCCCTCCCTTCTCTTTTTCATCCCTTTCTCCCTCCCTTTTTCTTCTCCTTCCTTTCCTCCTTTTATCCATTATTCCTCCCTCTCTTTTTCCATCCATCCCTCTCTCCCTCTCCTCTCCCTCTCCCTCCCTTTCTCTCTCCCTCCCTTTCTCCTTCCCACCCACCATTTCTCCCTCCCACCCCCTCTCCTCCCACCCTCCCTTTCTCCCTCCCACCCTCTCTCCCTTCCTGTCTCCCTCCCTTTCTCCCCCCCACACTCTCTCCCTTTCTCCCTCCCTTTCTCCCTCCCACCCTCTCTCCCTCCCTTTCTCCCTCTCTCCCTCCCACCCTCTCTCCCTCCCTTTCTCCCTCTCTCCCTCCCTTTCTCCCTCTCTCCCCCCTTTTCTCCCTCCCACCCTCCCTCCCACCCTTTCTCCCTCCCACCCTTTCTCCCTCCCACCCTCTCTCCCTCCCTTTCTCCCTTCCCATCTCTCCCTCCCTTTCTCTCCCTCCCTTTCCCCTTCCCACCCTCTCTTTCTCCCTTCCCATCTCTCCCTCCCTTTCTCTCCCTCCCTTTCTCTCCCTCCCTTTCTCTCCCTCCCTTTCTCCCTCCCTTTCTCTCCCTCCCTTTCTCCTTCCCACCCTCTCTCCCTCCCTTTCTCCCTTCCCATCTCTCCCTCCCTTTCTCTCTCCCACTCTCCCTTTCTCTCCCTCTCTCCCACCCTCTCTCCCTCCCTTTCTCCCTTCCCATCTCTCCCTCCCTTTCTCTCTCCCACTCTCCCTTTCTCTCCCTCTCTCCCACCCTCCCTTTCTCCCTCCCTTTCTCCTTCTCTCCCTCCCTCCATTTCTCCTTCTCTCCCTCCCTTTCTCCCTCCCACCCTCTCTCCCACCATCCCTTTCTTTCTCTCTCCCTCTCTTTCTCCCTCCCTTTCTCCCTCCCACCTTCTGTCCCTCCCTTTCTCCCTCCCTTTCTCTCTCCCACCCTCCCACCCTCTCTCCCTTTCTCCCTCCCACCTTCTGTCCCTCCCTTTCTCCCTCCCTTTCTCCCTCCCTTTCTCTCTCCCACCCTCCCTTTCTCCCTCCCACCCTCTCTCCCTTTCTCCCTCCCTTTCTCCCTCCCACCCTCTCTACCTCCCTTTCTCTCTCCCACCTTCTGTCCCTCCCTTTCTCCCTCCTTGTCTCCCTCGCACCCTCCCTCCCACCCTCTCTCCCAAATTATGTAAATTTCCAACTCAATGAAACGTATTACATTACGTTTCATATTTTCAGGTGAAGTTCTAAGAGGTGATAGAATAGTCAACACTCCTTACAAGGTTAGAAAAATTGTTAATTTGAGAAAATTTTGAAAAGAATCAAACCTATTGATTAAGAAACTGAAAAAAAAAAATTCTTACTTTCCCCCAGGTGAACATGATGGAGAATAAATCTTGTACTATTCTTTGTGAAACTTTGTTGTCCGCAGCTGAATCAAAAACAGTTGCCTTGCGAATTCGAGAAGATTATTCTGTTCATATGTGAGTGAAAAATCAATTGTTTTTTAACCCATTGCTGCCTAGGATGCCTTTCTTGGAGTAAAATTGTCTGGTGTTAGATAAAGTAAAAGATTAAAGGTCCATTTTAGGCTGGCTCAGGCAATAATGGGTGAAACTTCTTTGTCAGAGCCACTGAGCTCACTCTATATAACCACAGAATATAGTAATACAACCAGAAGTCCAACTCGCGTCGGAACCTTTGAAGTTTATATCCTCGCGCATGTCACCTCGCGCATCTTGATTCCTCGCCATCCTATGCTATCCCACACCATCCTGGCAAGTTCCCCCGGCAGTTTGAGCCTTCAAAAGAAGGTTAAAACTGCTGGGGAACTTGCCAGAATGGTGTAGAATGGCGTAGGACATTGCGTAGGGTGGCGTAAGATGGCGTAAAATATCGCGCATGCGCATTGAAGAAATGCAGACAAGTTTCACTCGAGTTGGACTTCTGGTTGTATTACTATTCTGTGATATAACTGGTGTGAACTGTGATATCAACACTTGGTCATCAACCAAGCAAAGATTGAAGCCAAACATGGCGGACATGTAGGCATGAAGATTGAAGTACGTATAATTTGAAGTACCCTAATGTGGTCTTTTGACCAGATCAGATTGCAGAGTACTGAGACTATAATACATTCTTCACGCCTACATGTGATTTGCGCCATGTTTGGCTTCAGTCGATAATCAGAAGATATCAACTCCAGCTACAGCGCGGATTCAGGTTGGACATTTAACGACAATAATTGTTGCGTTCGTTGCAACAGTTAATTAAGACGTTTCCTGGCAAAATGTCAGACGTTGCTGGGTAGGACTTACAACGTCCTGTCCAAAAATATCTACGTGAACTTGTAAGCCCCGCCCAGCAACGTCTGACATTTTGCCTAGAAACGTCATATAATTAATATCAGTTGCAACTAACGCAACAATTATTGTCGTTAAACGCCCAACCTGAATCCTCTGTAAATATAGTGCTCACTGACTAATCTTGTATTAATACTGTATCGCTAGGCCTGGTTCTTCCCTTCCTTGTTGCGTCCTTTGCAGGATAGCTTCATGGCTCTGCTGTTCATTTTTAATATGATGAAAATGTTAAACTGTTTCCCGTTTTGGCAGGCTAATTGACAACCTTCCTGTTGCTACTAAATTCACTACTTTGGATAACTCAAATATGGTAAGAAAGCATTTGTTACAACCAGCAGAAAATGCTTTATTTAATATGTGATTGATGTTCTTTTAACAGATAAAACATAAAGCTCCGTGGATATGTACTCTTATAAAGTACTCTTATATTGACGTCATTTGAACACGAAAGAAGTTGATTAGAGGCACGAGGCGATAGCCGAGTTCCTTTACACTTCTTTCGTGTTCAAATGACGTCAAACGTACCTTTATAAGAGTACATGTGCACAGGAGCGATATGTTTTATTTGTTTTATAAAATAAGAAGAGGAAAAATCAAGCTAAAAGTGAGGTAGTTTAGGAATTTGGCTGGCTTTTCCGGCCAGCTGACGCCATTCTAGGTCATTCATGATCTCTGATCTCTTATAAATGCACGGAGCCCAGCCAATCAGAGTGTGCGTAGGGGCACCTTTTTTTTTTATAATAACAAATAAAACATAAAGCTCCGTGCATATTTACTCTTATAAAGGTTCGTTTTACGTCATTTGAACACGAAAGAAGTTGAGTAGAGGCACGAGGCGATAGCCGAGTTCCTTTACACTTCTTTCGTGTTCAAATCACGTCAAACGTAATACGTAATTTATAAGCATACATATGCACAGGAGCGATATGTTTAATTTTTTTTATAAAATAAAAAGAGAAAAAAACAAGCTAAAAGTTGGACAGTTTTGAAAGCTGGCTGGCTTTTCCCGCCAGGTGATGCCATCATACGCCATTTTACGCCATCATACGCCATTTCACGCCATTCATGTTTTCCATACTCTTATAAAATAAGGTGTCCTCTACGCATGTTCTGATTGGCTGGGCTCCGTGCATTTATAAGAGTATGAAGATCATGAATGACGTAAAATGGCGTGGAGTGGCGTAGGATGGCGTCACCTGGCGGGAAAATCTAGCGAACTTCCAAAACTATCCCACTTTTAGCTTGTTTTTTCTTATAAATAAGTTTTGTGGAAACACCACGTAAAATATTTCTTTTGCTAAGCTTTCGGCCTGTTGACTCAGAATAGCAAAGAAATATTTTACGTGGTGTTTCCACAAAACTTATTTATATTACTTTATCGCCATGAAAACGTTCAAAGAATTAATTGTTTTTTCTTCTTATTATTTTATAAAACAAATACTGAAACATACCGTTCCTGTGCATATGTACTCTTATAAAGGTTCGTTTGACGTCATTCGAACACGAAAGAAGTGTAAAGATACTTGGCTATCGCCTCGTGCCTCTACTCAACTTCTTTCGTGTTCAAATGACGTCAAACGAACCTTTATACGTGTACATACACACGGAGCTTTATGTTTTATTTGTTAATTATAAATGCACGGGTCAATCAGAGCGGCGATGCGTAGAGGACAGTTTATTTTATAATCCATTATATACACACTCATTGTAATCTCTTTAGAAAGAGTTTTTTATATACGGTAATTTTTTATTTTATTTAGATTCAGTATGAACATGGATTTAAACTTGGTTTTACTAAGGGTGCCAAGGTGAGTGCTTAACTTAATGCATTCACACTGTACTTGCTTTGGTTTGTTTACACAAGCCTGCAACAAGTTGTTTGCAAGTTTTTAACAAGATTTAAGCCCTGATTTTTAGTTTTTGTCTTTTCGTTTTAGACTTACATTAACAATTTTCTTCATTTGGTCATGAAATATCACACTGATGACGAGTAAGTTGAATTGAATAACACGTTTTTCGTATAAAGGTGAAGTAATACGAGCAACATTTTTCTTCAACATTCAACGCAACATTGTTGCGTTTTGTAAGATGAAAAGCGTTGTTGCACGTATTACCGCCCACCTTAAAGTGTCTATGAAATGAAAAATTCGTTGGCATTTTTGTTGTTTTATTGTACAGAGGAGCATGGCAGGAGCACTCACTGAAAATTTCAAGAGAATCTGATGCGTAGTTTTCGCGCTATTAACTCCCAAAGTTTGCCATGGATAGTTCGTTCTTGAGAAAAATTGGGCTTTCGGTAACAATGCTTATGACGTACGCAGATGGACAACTATGCATAAGAACAATAGATTTCACTATTAATGATCCATCTGCGTACGTCATAAGGCATTGTTACCAAGAAGCCCAAATTTACCCAAAACAAACTATCCACGGCAAATTTTGAGAGTTGATACTAGTGCGAAAACTACGCATCAGATTCTCTTGAAATTTTCAGTGAGTGCTCCTGTCATGCTCCTCTGTACAATAAAACAACAAAAATGCCAACGAATTTTTCATTTCATAGATACTTTAAACATTGTCACGCAACAAAATTTTGTTGTTGCAAGTTGAAAACATTTGTTGAAAAACGCAGATTCCAGTTCTACTTGCTGCAACATGCTGTTTCAACTTGCAACAACGAAATTTTGTTGCGTGACAATGTTTGAGGTGGGCGGTAATACTTGCAACAACGCTTTTTAACTTGTAACTTCAAGACGTATTATTTTGCATTTTAGACTGATTTTTGTGTAGAACATCTGGTGATAAGCACCAGTTACTAATATTGTTTTGTTACCTTTTATAGTGAGGCATTTCGTGTTGTTGGTTTTGAAGCCCAAGCTCTTAGGTAAGGAATTTTCAATAGCGCACAGCCACAGGATCTGAAGTAACGTCTTACAATGTAACGGAACGTCTTACAATGTAGAGTAACATCCTATAATGTAGCGTAACATCTTATAATGTAACGTAACGTCTTACAATGTAGCGGAATGTCTTACAATGTAACGTAACGTCTTATAATGTAGCGTAACGCCTTACAATGTAACAACGTCTTACAATGTAACGTAACGTCTTACAATGTAACGTAACGTCTTACAATGTAACGTAACGTCTTACAATGTAACGTAACGTCTTACAATGTAACGTAACGTCTTACAATGTAACGTAACGTCTTACAATATAGAATGTAACGTAACGTCTTAAAACGTAACGTAACTGCAGGTACTGTCACAAACTGTCAAGTTGAGATGTTTAGTATTCAAAAGTGGGATACTAAATTTCAAGGAGGGATACCAGATTTAGAAACGTGGTATCCCACTTGGATATACTGCTGAAATTTCAATACTACTGTACTGTACTGTACTGTACTGTACTGTACTGTACTGTACTGTACTGTACTGTACTGTACTGTACTGTAAGTCTTACATGTTGTGTTATTTAGTATTGGCAAGATAGAAAGCGAGGACGTCGTGGCTACTTTAAAAGAAGCAAAGTGTAAACATGGACAAGAGTCGCAGGAAATTAATGCGAATGGTATGTTAACCTTTTTTATTATATGGCACGAATTACTTCCGGTGAAATCACGTGCTGTGATTGGTTGCTGATGTGGCGAGATTGATTTCTCCGTAAGGGACCGTTTACATGAATCCGGATTGAGGTTCAATCGGGACTGAACTCATTCCTCTTCTGATCAAACCCCCTTATCTGTTTACATGAATCCAGATTGAGGTTCAATCGGGACTGAACTCATTCCTCTTCTGATCAAACCCCTTTATCTGTTTACATGAATCCGGATTGAGGTTCAATCGGGACTGAACTCATTCCTCTTCTGATCAAACCCCTTTATCTGTTTACATGAATCCCGATTGAGGTTCAATCGGGATTGAACTCATTCCTCTTCTGATCAAACCCCCTTATCTGTTTACATGAATCCGGATTGAGGTTCAATCGGGACTGAACTCATTCCTCTTCTGATCAAACCCCTTTATCTGTTTACATGAATCCCGATTGAGGTTCAATCGGGACTGAACTCATTCCTCTTCTGATCAAACCCCCTTATCTGTTTACATGAATCCGGATTGAGGTTCAATCGGGACTGAACTCATTCCTCTTCTGATCAAACCCCTTCATTTGTTTACATGAATCCAGATTGAGGTTCAATCGGGACTGAACTCATTCCTCTTCTGATCAAACCCCCTTATCTGTTTACATGAATCCGGATTGAGGTTCAATCGGGACTGAACTCATTCCTCTTCTGATCAAACCCCTTTATCTGTTTACATGAATCCCGATTGAGGTTCAATCGGGACTGAACTCATTCCTCTTCTGATCAAACCCCCTTATCTGTTTACATGAATCCGGATTGAGGTTCAATCGGGACTGAACTCATTCCTCTTCTGATCAAACCCCTTCATCTGTTTACATGAATCCAGATTGAGGTTCAATCGGGACTGAACTCATTCCTCTTCTGATCAAACCCCTTTATCTGTTTACATGAATCCGGATTGAGGTTCAATCGGGACTGAACTCATTCCTCTTCTGATCAAACCCCTTTATCTGTTTACATGAATCCGGATTGAGGTTCAATCGGGATTGAACTCATTCCTCTTCTGATCAAACCCCTTTATCTGTTTACATGAATCCGGATTGAGATTAGCTAATTCCGGATTGAGTTCAATCCGTTTCTCATTCCAGATTGAAATTTCGTTCTTTCATTCCGGAATGAAAAACGTGACAGAGAGGACTAGAACAAATAATGCATGCACGTTTTCTAATATTTGCGGATTTCAGGCGACAGGCGGATTTCAATCCCGAAACCCAATTCCCATGTAAACACGGATTGACTTCGCTTTTCAATCCCGATTGAAACTCAATCCGGATTCATGTAAACGGCCCCTAATACCCTCGGGCATTATGAAAATTGTTAATGCACAAACAAATTAAGACCCTGTTAATTATTTTCTTATTTTATATTCTAGGGGAAAACAGAATAAGGTTTGCATATGTAGTATCGTGGGAGGTATGTATATTATTTGGATGGAACTTTTGAAGGCATTCCTGACTGTTTAAACAAGTAAACGTAAATGTCGACTTTAAGCTTCACCAACTCAAGCTGAAAACACTGTCTAATAACATTAAAAAAAACATTTACTGAAAATAAACGGACACAATGCGACTTGTAATCCAACAAGTACTTGTGACCCACGTATGGATTGACTTAAGCCGTGTTTACACGGCCAAAATGTAAGCACGCTTAAGTTAAGCGTGCTTAAAATGCGCCACCTTGGTGCGTTTACACGGTCATTTAATAATCTCTTACTAAAACACGTACACCATTATTCAAAATGGCGGACGAGCTATATTTTTGGTCTTGGAAGCTTCGTATGGGTAGCGTGCGTCAAAGAACAACGGAAGGCATCGGTACACGAGAAAGAGTAATAGCTAAAAGAAACAAACAAACAAACAAACAAACAAACAAACAAACAAACAAACAAACAAACAAACAAACAAACAAACAAACAAACAAACAAACAAACAAACAAACAAACAAACAAACAAACAAACAAACAAACAAACAAACAAACAAACAAACAAACAAACAAACAAACAAACAAACAAACAAACAAACAAACAAACAAACAAACAAACAAACAAAGGAACAAAGAATAGCGAGATGGAAGCTTCTACAGCAGGGAAAAAAAAGGAATTTTATCGTATTAATAACACCGTATTAATAGCAAGCGTTTTTCAATCCCGTTGCGTTTACACGGCCAAGTTGAGCGCGATTAACTGATCGTGCTTAGTTTCAAGCCCTGTTTACACGGTCAAAATTTAAGCCGGATCTGAGCCACATCTGACTTTAAGCGGGCTTAAAATGTCCGTGTAAACAGATGGGCGTAAATTAATCGCGATTAGTTTGCACCACCTCAAGGAGGTGGCACCTCCGTGCCACAGTAAACAGGGCTTGAGTTCCAGTGGCTCAATGGTGAGAGCGTCTGGCTGGCATTCGGAAGGTTGTGGGTTCGAGTCCCGTCTGGAGCTCAGAGTTTTTCTCTAAGTTTAACTTACAACAGCTTGTACAGCAGAAACATACGAAAAAACTCTACCAACTCAAGCTGAAAACACTACTAACGTACAATATCGGCCATGTTGTCTATTTTGAAAGTGCATTCTCAAACTCATTAATAATTCATGAACCAAAAACAAAAGAAATTAATGTTTAATCAGTGCTTTGAAATCGGAGGAAAAGTACTAACACTTTGAAATAATGCAAAATACGTTCTCAAAGTGTTGGGACTTTGAAATAAGGTAAATTATATTACATTTCAGAGGTATCTTCGGAGTTTTGAGTTTGAGAAGTCAGTTCAAATACTCGACGTCGGACTTTACCGGGATTACAAAGCCCTCGTGCATTAAAAAGCACTCGGACTTTGAAATCCCGGTAATTAGAACTATTACTTGAAAAAGAAATATGTAGTTTTTCAAAACATTATCAGTAAGAGCTGATAGTATCACAAGCTTGGTTATAACTTGTCTTGAGAGATTTTCGTAGAAGTAATCTTTATATATAACATTTTTCTTATCAGCCAAGTGATATTGTCTGGGCCTCACGTTGGGACACGTACTTGGCTATGAGCGATGTTCAAATTCATTGGTTTTCCATCGTAAACTCTGTTGTTATTGCCATATTTCTGTCAGGTAATATTTACTGAATTCTTTCAGTCAATTATTAACTCATTGCTGCCTATAGAATATCTGAGGGTTCTTCCTTTGATTAGTAAAGTTGTCGTGTGTTAGACATAGTAAAACAATAAAGGAACCATTTTTAGTGAGCTCAGACGGGAATGGGTTAATCACTTGTTAACTCATTGCTGCCTAGGATGTCTGAGGGTTCTCTCTTTGATGAGTAAAATCATCTGGTGTTAGACAGAGTAAAACAATAAAGGGACCATTTTTGGCCAGCTCAGGCAGGAATGGGTTAATCGCTTGATAACTCGTTGCTGTCTAGGATGTCTGAGGGTTCTCTCTTTGATGAATAAAATCATCTGGTGTTAGGCAGAGTAAACTAATAAAGGGACCATTTTTGACCAGCTCAGGCAGGAATAGGTTAATCACTTGTTAACTCATTGCTGTCTAGGATGTCTGAGGGTTCTCTTTTTGATGAGTAAAATCATCTGGTGTTAGAGTAAAACAATAAAGGGACCGTTTTTGGCTGGCTCAAGTGGGAATGTGTTAAAAACAGAAAAAAAAATATGTTGGTGTATTTTTGTCTTATATTTCTAATTAATTTTAGGCATCGTGTCAATGATTCTCATTCGCACTCTTCGACGTGATATTGCAAAATACAACAAAGAAGATGAAATGGTATGAATATCTAGAATTATTTTGAATTTATTTGAAATTTAAAATGGTTTTCTGATGAAAAAATTGTTGGCAATGTTTTTTCATAATCTTAAAGATGTTATGGTAGTTAGTAATCGTGCAAAGTTTCATTTCAAAATTCGTTGAAGAAAAGGTGTTAGTTCACGTGTGAAGTTTGTATTTTGGAGCGCCGCCATTAAAGTGGCCGAGCTTGAGAAGAATGAGTCGAGGAAGCTTATGACGTCATAGACTTAATAACAACAGAGCGTCTGGCTAGCATTCAGAAGGTTGTGGGTTCGAGTCCCGCTTAGAGCTCAGAGTTTTTCTGAGTATTACTAACTAACACAGCTTGTACAGCAAACAACTGACAATTATTACTAACATCAAGCTGCAATTCTGAAACTAACTAACAGTGTTTAACTGGAAACTTACTGTTACAACGCGACTTGTAGACCAACAAGTACTTGTAACCAAGCGGTTAAGACTCGTTCCTAGAGGACTGAGCACAGTCTAAGGTATAAATACCTTAATTAACCTTGCTCCGCTATCTGAGTTCTAGTGGCTCAATGGTTAGAGCGTCTGGCTAGCATTCAGAAGGTTGTTGTTTTTTTTTGTTTTTTTTTTGTTGTTTTTTTTTGTTTTTTTTTTTGTTTTTTTTTCAGAAGGTTGTGGGTTCGAGTCCCGCTTAGAACTCAGAGTTTTTCTGAGTATTACTAACACAGCTTGTACAGCAAACAACTGACAATTATTAATGACCCTTTTGTTGACAACAACAATAATCTTTTGTTTTTGTTGAGGCTATGACGTCATAAGTTCTCCTCAACTCATTCTTCTCAAACACGGCCATTTTAATGGCGGCGCTCCAAAATACAAACTTCGCAACGGAAAATACAACTTTGTTTTTGAGAATTTCGAAATGAAACTTTGCACGAACTAGCAGAAACATCACCAGCAATATTTTCATCAGAGAGTCACTTAAAGAACATAATTATAAACTATGCAATATTAATGGGTTTTTTTGTATTGATTTTAAGGATGATACTATTGAGGAAAGTGGTTGGAAGTTGGTCCATGGTGACGTGTTTCGTCCTCCAAAATGTCGTTTGCTGTTGACTGCTTGTGTTGGTTCTGGTGTGCAAATATTTGCTATGGTCTTGATTACGCTTGGTATGTTTAAAACATCTTGAACTTTTCAGAATAAGCTATTCATTAGAGCTCCAAATTTCAAGGGGGCACGGGTCGCCGTGTGCTGTTAGCGCGCTGCCTCTCGCGAAAAGTTAAGCCCGGTTAGATGGGGTTAGTACTTGGATGGGTGACTGCTTGGAAATGACCTCATTGTCGAGCTTGGAAGTCATGTGAGTAGAGTTGTAGTTGATCTCTCCTGTGCTTCAAGGGTTTTTTCCGGGCACTCCAGTTTTCTTCCCTCCGTAAAATCCACATCTGCATGTTAGCTGTGATCCGTGGTCTGAATTGTGTCGTATGGCAGCTGCCTGAAGCGGCCACGTTGATCTGCGTCCTTTGCAATTCAGCCACTGGCCGCAAGTAAGGATCATTAGCCCCCAGTCCTTTATCCTTATCCACACCTTGCTAAAGGTCCTTTCTCCGAAGCCCAGACATCAGGCACGGTCTTGTCGTTAATTTACGAAATTTTTGTTGATAAAAAATCATACTCTTGTTTTAGTCTGGAATTTTGTTTTATAGTTGTGGCCATGTTTGGTATGTTGTCGCCTGCAAGCAGAGGAAGTCTTGTGTCAGCAGTTGTTTTCTTGTTTGTTTTCATGGGGTAAGAACACTGTTTTGCATTGTTGGTGTTGGTGGTATTGGTGGTGGTGTTGGTGGTGTTGGTGTTGTTGTTGTTGTTGTTGTTGTTGTTGTTGTTGTTGTTGTTGTTGTTGTTGTTGGTGGTGGTGGTAATGGTGGTGTTGTTGGTGTTGTTGTTTGTTGTGGTGTTGGTGGTGTTGTTGTTTGTTGTGGTGTTGGTGGTGTTGTTGTTGTTTGTTGTGGTGGTGTTGGTGTTGGTGGTGATGTTGGTGGTGGTGGTGGTGTTATTGTTGTTGTTGTTGGTGGTGGTGGTGATGGTGTTGGTGGTGATGTTGGTGTTGGTAGTGGTGGTGTTGGTGGTGATTGTGTTGTTGGTGGTGGCGTTGTTGGTGATGTTGTTGTTGTTGTTGTTGTTGTTGGTGGTGGTGTTATTGTTGCTGTTGCTGTTGTAGTAGTTGTTGTTCTTCTTCTTCTTCAGACCTACAAACATTTGACTCGTATTTAAGCTGTGTGTTGTTGTTGTTGTCAGGATGTTCGCTGGTTATTTCTCTGCGCGTCTCTACAAAACCATGAACGGTCAAAAATGGAAGCGTGCTGCACTCGTGACAGGCACCTTGTATCCTGGAGTCATTTTTGGCTTGACTTTCTTCTTGAACTTTTTCATTTGGGGAAAACATTCGTCTGGTGCGGTATGTACTAAGAAATTACAAACCTGAAGTTGGATACATTTAGCGAAAAGGCAAATAGCAAAATTTGGGCAGGAACTCTTAATTTTTGAAGAATTTCTTTCTTTTAATTTTAGGTTCCTTTCACGACAA
>OZ036016.1:5310713-5323213 GCA_964035015.1 Corallium rubrum
TTATTCTGGCTAACACCAGACGATTGAGCACAGGGAGAGGTCCAGGCCTCAAAGTGTTAAAACCTATCTCTTTAACACTTTGAAGCCTGAAGACGAGTCTTTAATATTTTATTCTGGCTAACGCCAGACGATTTTATTCAGCACAGGGAGAGGTCCAGGCCTCAAAGTCTGACGACGAGTCTTTAATATTTTATTCTGGCTAACGCCAGACGATTTTATTCAGCACAGGGAGAGGTCCAGACCTCAAAGTGTTAAAACCTATCTCTTTGACACTTTGAAGCCTGACGAGTCTTTAGTATTTTATTCTGGCTAACGCCAGACGATTTTATTCAATCTGGTGTAAAAATCTTGTTTATATATACGGGGTAATTAAAATTTTTGCAATTTATTAATATAAAAAATGACTACATAATTAAGTTTTTGGTTTTCACGAAGTCAAGTTTCACTTCATCGTCATTGTTATAACCAATTTGATCTTAATAAGTTTCTCATAGAGGCTTCTCTGAAACGTTTTGTAAGGCCTGCGCTAAACGTCGCACAATATAGACAAAATTAATTCAGACGAATTTAATTCGAATTAACTTCGTCGGTAATTGCGACGTAAATGCGACGTCGAGTTAAACGTCGAATTTCAGTTGAATTTAATTGTTTTTACTTGGACTCGTGGGCCGTCAGACGAATTTACTTCTTGTGTCGAATTTAATGGAGTTGTACTTCGCAGTTCCGCAGAATAAAATTCAAACAATTAAATTCGTCTATTGTGCGGGGATCCAAGGCATGAGAATTCCTTTCTAAAGCCTTGAATTTCTAAGAATTCGAAGAGTAATCTGGCATGACTACTAGCCCCACAGTATCTCAGTTCTCTGCCAAGAATTTCCAATTTCCATGTCATAACTCAATCTTGCTTCTTTCTTGATAACTTTCATCTTTCTGTATGCTTTCTTGAGATTTTTCCACGTCGTCCTTTAACGAGGTTTCGTTGGCTTTATCGACTTGGTTTTTTGTGTGACCAGCATTTGCATATTGTGCAAGAAATGCTTGCGATTTTTCTACAATCTTTTTGTTGTGTTCCTGGCAAAATAAAGTGGAGAAATGTTAAGGAGTTGGAAAAGGGGAGAAAGGAAAGCTGAGCAACAATGTATCCTTGAATTGGACGATTTCAGGAGCCAAATAATTTTGTTTTGTCTTCATTTTCATTCGCACTGACAACATAAGAACGAAACGTCAGATTATTTTACTCTTAGTATTTCGTTATCAAAACTATTCTCAGCAGTTTACCATCTTTTCACTTTGCTCTATCCAAAACACTGCCTACACAGCACTCTACTTTTTACTCTGATGAAGGACTCCGCTTGAAACGTCAGTATTTCGTTTCAAAACTATTCTCAGCAGTTTACCATCTTTTCACTTTGCTCTATCTAAAACACTGCCTACACAGCACTCTACTTTTTACTCTGATGAAGGACTCCGCTTGAAACGTCAGTATTTCATTATCAAAACTATTCTCAGCAGTTTACCATCTTTTCACTTTGCTCTATCTAAAACACTGCCTACACAGCACTCCACATTTTACTCTGATGAAGAGCTCCGCTTGAAACGTCAGTATTTCGTTATCAAAACTAATCTCAGTAGTTTACCATCTTTTCACTTTGCTCTATCTAAAACTCTGCCTACACATCACTCTACTTTGCTATACTCACCTGTCTTCTTTCCGTAGCTTTTCTCATCTTTTCGTCCAATTCTTCTCTCGTTAACTTCTTTCCTTTCTTTCTCCTCTGTAATTTCGGTAAGTTTGCTGGTGGTTTCTTAATATTTCCAGTTTCAGGACACAACATGATATGAAACGCTACAGCTTCTCTCGTCTTGGGTCTCAGCAGCAAACTCTTATCACCGAGTGGAGGTAACTTTGGTATGGAGGACTCTGAATTTTTCTTTTCCAATTCAAGTCGTCGCTTTTCCTTCCCACTCTGTATCCGCGGACATGCTTGGCCTTCTAAAACCAAATCTAAAGAAAAAAATAATTATATATTTGTCTCACAACTATCTTGGCACAGCATGTTTAATACACACTGCAGTGGTTCGTACAACTTGTCTCACAACGATCTTGCCCATTGTAACTTGTCGGACAACGATTTTGATCATTGCACAGCATGTTTACACATCGCAATGGTTCGTGCAACTTGTCTGACAACGATTTTGATTATTGCACGGCATGTTACACACTGCAATGGTTCGTGCAACTTGCCTCACAACGATCTTGACCATTGCACAACATCTTACGCGCTGCAATGGTTCGTTCAGCCAGTAAAAGATTTATCGAAGAAGCGACCGAATTAATGGTTTTTCCCTTTTATCTCACGTTACCAAGACAACTGTTCATTCAACTTTATGTTTTAAAACAATGCGATTAAACATTGTACTGATTACAACAACTGAATCTAACTAGAAAGTAGGGAATAACTAAGATTAAAACCATAAATGAAAATTTAATATATGAATTCTTCATTAACGGTATAAAAAGGGATAACCTTTTTTAAAAAAACGGCGAACTAATAAACGGATCTTTGTTTTACCATGAACTCGTGAACACCCGTTGTACAACAGTAAATATTTATATTATTTCAAAATAAACACATGACAAAGCATACTGGCTAAAAAGAGCTGTAAGCAACGATGAAAGGCGAACTGAAATTTAATATAGATCACGGGGACAAATTTTTTAAATTCACTTAATCCTTGAAATGAACTGTGGATTTGGAGTGTATATGAGAAATGTGCTGCATAGGCAATGTTGAAATACAAATCGAAATTATTGAACCGGTAGTTTTTATAAACGTTTCGAGCGAAGGCCCTTCGTCAGAGAGAAACGTGAAGGCCGTTCGCTCGAACGTTTAGAAACTATACTATATTTCGATTTATATGATATTAATGCTCCGTTCGGTGTTTCCCTTTAGAAAATAAAATCCTTTCGCGTTTTCCAGAATGTAAATAAAAGTTTAGCTATAGTGGAAAAGAAAGAGGGATACCTTGATAAGCATTGAACAGCTGTGTCGATATTTGTAACTGATATATATATAAAGATGTTTTAATAGTGTATTATATATATACCTGGTGTACGTGGTCTCGTAGTAGCTTGAACATTTATGAGTTTATTTGGGTTGGAATCCTCCGTCAATATCTCCCCATCTCCTTCTAATTCACTTATTATTCCACTGTCTGCTGTTCTACTGGAAGACGCTGAAATCTCTCGACGTTTCTCTATTAAACCATTGTTCACGTTTGTTAAACTATTGCCCGCACTAACATTGATGATATTATTGTTCTTATCTGACGTGAGAGAAATATGGGAATTCTTGTGCGGGACGTCCTTGGCGCCGATCGATGTTCCACTACCACAAGGCGCTACTGTTGAAACTGATCGGGAACTACCACAACCCATTGTTTACTCACTGCTCAACCCTTCAAAATGAACCTTGGAATCGCTTCAAAACTACAGCTGGCGGTCTGAAGCTTATTTTCTGACTCCTATTCTACACAGATCACAATAAACTAAACGTGCTACTCCAGGTGTTTTGACAAACTGTTCCCTTTTGTATAAATGAGATGAACAAAAAATCACTTCGAATTTGAATGAAACCAGAGATGTTTATTTTGACTCTGTTGCTTGGTGATAACGACTGAGATTTGCGCCTTAATTTGAAACACCTTCACTGCAAGGCCGTCTCACACCCTGCCTGACAGTGCCTGATGTGCGGAAGTGATTGTTACTTCCGGGTTTCACTGATAGTGGCTTCCGGTTGAAATACCTGCACTGCGGGCTCTCACACCTTGAAAATAGACCTGCCCGACAGTGCCTGATGTGCGGAAGTGATTGCTACTTCCGGCTGTCATTGATGGCGCTATTTCCGGTATGACGTCATGTTTCCAACTAATATGCGCGCAGTCAAGTTGTTGGGAGAAGGCTTCACTTGACTTTCATTTTGATCTAATTCTGTCAGCTTGTCGTTATTTTCACTTGAAAAGACAACAGAATTGTGTAAAGCTTACTTTATACAAGGTAAGGAATCACTTATTTCTTTCTCTGCTCGTTTTTCTAAGTAAGAAAATTGATTTTGAAAACAGCTTGTATCACCCCCTACAAGTTAGAACAAAACATGGTTGTCAATATGACAATATCTTACCTTCTTTTAAAATAAACGTTCATTTAACGTTTACGTTTCTGGATTGTGCTATAAGATACCTACTAAATAAGGTTTTAATTTTGTGTGTTATAGCGTTTCGTTGTTTTGTTTAGAAATTTTCTATGTTTATTTAATATTAAGTACAAATTGTAAAATGTTTAGAAGGTTTTCTTCATAATAAACTAAGTATGATTTTCATACCAGGGTGCATTCGGTGTAGTCTAATCGGAAGATCTTCGGCGTAGAGTTACAGTAAAACTTGGCGTACTGGCGCACAATCATCTTTCCTGGCGTAGTGGCGTACGCTGTTTTTAACTTGGCGGCGCATAAATACCAATAAATACATCAAACGATTCAAACGGCGTAACAGGTTTAGGCTTAGTACCGACATTACACATGTGTTAAATGAACGTGAATAAATGTTGTACTTTAGAGTCTGAGTCTGTTGTTTTTGCACCCCGGTCACCCTGTATCGGACTATTGTATCTTATTGATATTTAAAAACTAATTACGATTTAAACTTCTCAAAAATGGTCCTAAACGTGTGGAATTTTTGCGGAACTGACTCATACGCCCTGGCGTGGGTGAGAGTCGGAAGTATGGGCCAGGGTGGGATGTTGGCGTAGCGTTGCGACTGCTTTGGCGTATCTTCGGCGTAGCATTTACACCGAATGCACCCTGGTTTTCATATTTCAACGTAAATTATATCTCATATCATCACGCTTGTTTTTGAATAAACACAATTTACAGCATATGTATTCATTTAAACAAATTAAGTCCCACCATTTTTTAAATGTTAAATTGTTAAATTTGCATAATTATATTTATTTCAATTACAGTTGTAAATAATGTATATATATATTTATTTTTAGACTCATTTATCAAAATGTCGCGAGGAGAGTTTGGAAGCAGAAGGCCAAAGCAAAGTAGGGTTGATTATTAGACCTGTGTTAAACATCGCCGCATAATAGATGAATTTCACTCAGATGAATTTAATTCAAATTAACTTTGTTGGTAATGGATCATTCCAGAAAACATCCACACCTCCCCCACAGAGGAAATGTGAAGTTGACCCCCTCCTCCCTTCGGATGTCCTAGTAGATTTTACTATTATCAGAAGTAGATTTACCCCCCTCCCCTCCCTGGATGGCACAAATTTCCTCTGGGGGAGGTATGGATCTTTTCTGGAATGACCCAATGCATCTAAATGTGACGTCGAGTTAAACATTGAATTTCAGTTGAATATAATTGTTTTTACTTGGACGCGTTGACCCTGAAAATGATTTCTTGGAAACATGGTGCTGAGTTGTCACAGACAGAAGAGAAACATTTAATTCAATGTGTAACTCAAACACACATTATCTGTCTGACAAATTTAATTGCTGAAATGAATTTAATTTGTGTGTCGAATTTAATTGAGTTATACGTTGCAGTTTCATTGAATAAAATTCAAACAATTAAATTTGTCTGACTTAAATTTGTCTATTGTGCAACATTTAGCCACATTTAGTGCAGGCCTTAGCTATTATTAAATAGCTGGGGTTTTCCTTAATATAGCTCAGATTGCTATTGGTTTAGTTATAGTCATGTGACAAGTGGTAGTGGAACATGTTTGAAAGTAGGGGGGGGGGGGGCTGGGTGGTCACTGATTAAAGGAGCTTAGCCATAGTCACTGAAATGCTGGTACATGTATTCATATGTGATACCATTTTGAAGCATATATTTTTTCATGTGGCCTTTATCAATTCTGCTGGTACGGTATTAACACATTTGTAATCACTCTGTTTTCTAGGTGGATATGGTGGAAATTCTGAATATGAACGTTTAAGCAAGACAGTCAGTAATAATATTCAACAAATTAATAACAATGGTAAGATTCATTCATTCACTTATTCCTAATTTATTTAGTCATTCATTTGTTCATTCATTCACTCATTTAAGTATAACTATTCTTATTTTCAGTAAATGTAATGCAGAGAATGGTGACTAAACTTGGAACATACGAAGACGCTATACAAGTGCAAGACCGACTGTAAGTATTGTGTTTTATACTTTCTACAGTTGAAATTTTCTCTCTGAGGATTCTCACTTCTGTTCACTTAAGATCGATTAAAAAAATAATGTTTTTTTTCTTATTATTTTATTAAGACAAACCACAGAGAAAACTACAAAAACACTGGCAGCAGAAACTAGTTCATTGTTGAAACAACTTGCTCATTTGGAAGTGGATGACTTTGATGATCAGGTAACATTATTATTGTGGCAATATAGAAGATTTACTGTCAGCGTAAGGCAAAGAATTATACAGTATTACTATCATTCATATATGTTTTCTTTTCCATAGCGGCAACGTAAAGTACAAATTAGCAGACTTCGTGATAACTTTTTCAGTGCTCTAAATAGCTTCCAGACATTGCAAAGGGTATGTAACATTATTTGTATTACCCCTGCAATGATTGAGCCACAAGGTTAGGTCAGTGAGCACTATATATAACCAAGCCTGTCACTGAAAAAACAACAGGCGTGCAGTGCTCAGCACGCCTTGGTTGGCCTAGGCGTGCGATAGCGTGCAATGCTTTTCAGGTACGGAAAATGGTCTACAAGGCTATTTTGATTTTTTTAAATAGAAACTTGCAATAAGTCTTGGGTTTTTTTATTACGGCATGCCCCGCAAAAAACATATCTTGATTTCCACCTAAACATTAATGATTTCACCTTTGAAATTGACACCGTGAGATCACTGCAACATGATTGGTCCATTCGCTACTTTTGAATTCTCCAGTCAGAAAGTTTTGGACGGAAATCATGACGTGTTTATTTGGGAGGCCATGTCGCGTATCATCGGTTTTGCTAATATGCCATTATAAAGATGTTAAAGCTTTAACAGCTTTATTTTGGCAATAAATAAATTTATATTTACATACATACATTTGTACAGACAAGAAGTAGACAGGCTAATTATACATCTATAAAATTGAAAGATGACTCATAGGAAGTGACATAAAAACAAATTATAAATAATTCGCAATAAATTTGCTATAGAAAGCACCATGCAAGGTGCTCACCATCTAATCTTAAATCTAGTTTTAAAATGGAGAAACAAGGAAAGTAGACTTGACCAGACCACGTAGAAGGCTGGAGCTTTAGGCCCAAAAGGATCGAGCTCACAGGGTCTACTTAACTGCTAAAAGAAGAACAAAAGTTAACTTAGATGGTTGGTGATTGAAGTTAATTTTTGGATATTTTTTCATTTTTAGGAAGCTGCTGAGAAAGAAAGAGCATGTGTTTCAAGAGAGCGAGCAACTTCTCATTCAGATGCTCTTATTAATGTAAGTTAGTGAGAATGGAAATGAAAATGAAGTGTTCTATTAATTTCTTTTTCTTTCTGAAGGAAGTTAAAAGTAAATACTTTTTTTTATTTGTAGATTGGCCCTCCTGAACCGAGTGGGATTTCTTATGACCAGTGAGTAGAGTAGAGATTGGTTTACTCTGTCTAATGGCAGATGGTTTTACTCATCAAAGGGAGAACTTTCAGACATCCTAGGCAGCAATATAATGAGCTCAGTGACAAAAATGGTTCCTTTATTGCTTTATTGTGTTAAATTTTCAACAAGTTCACTCATCAGCAGGAGAAGTCTCAGCCATTCGAGGTAGCAATTGGTACTTAAAATAGCTGATTCTTTTAAGGATTTGAATGTTTTGTGTTTTTTATACCAGCAGAGGTCAATCTACAACTATTCAAATTCAACAAGAAGATGAAGTGAATGTGGAGTTAATTGAAGAACGAGAAAGAGCTATCAGGCAACTAGAGGTGGGTAACTGTCCACCCATCTTACACTTCAATACTCACCCACCAACCCACGTCAACCCACCTACTGACCTACCCACACAGGTCTACTGACCTACCCACACAGGTATACTGACCTACCCACACACCTACTGACCTACCCACACAGGTCTACTGACCTACCCACACAGGTATACTGACCTACCCACACACCTACTGACCTACCCACACAGGTCTACTGACCTACCCACACACCTACTGACCTACCCACACACTTACTGACCTACCCACACACCTACTGACCTACCCACACAGGTCTACTGACCTACCCACACGCCTACTGACCTACCCACACAGGTCTACTGACCTACCCACACACCTACTGACCTACCCACACAGGTCTACTGACCTACCCACACACCTACTGACCTACCCACACACGCCTACTGACCTACCCACACACTGACCTACCCACACACCTACTGACCTACCCACACACCTGACCTACCCACACACCTACTGACCTACCCACACACCTACTGACCTACCCACACAGGTCTACTGACCTACCCACACACCTACTGACCTACCCACACCTACTGACCTACCCACACACCTGACCTACCCACACACCTACTGACCTACCCACACACCTACTGACCCACCCACACACCTACTGACCCACCCACACCTACTGACCTACCCACACCTACTGACCTACCCACACACCTACTGACCCACCCACACACCTACTGACCCACCCACACACCTACTGACCCACCCACACACCTACTGACCTACCCACACACCTACTGACCTACGCACACACCTACTGACCTACCCACACACCTACTGACCTACCCACACACCTACTGACCTACCCACACACCTACTGACCCACCCACACACCTACTGACCTACCCACACACCTACTGACCTACCCACACACCTACTGACCTACGCACACACCTACTGACCTACCCACACACCTACTGACCTACCCACACACCTACTGACCTACCCACATACCTACTGACCTACCCACACACCTACTGACCCACCCACACACCTACTGACCTACCCACACACCTACTGACCTACCCACACACCTGCTGACCTACCCACACACCTACTGACCTACCCACACACCTACTGACCTACCCACACCTTCTGACCCACCCACACACCTACTGACCTACCCACACACCTACTGACCCACCCACACACCTACTGACCTACCCACACACCTACTGACCTACCCACACACCTACTGACCTACCCACACACCTACTGACCTACCCACACACCTACTGACCTACCCACACACCTACTGACCTACCCACACACCTACTGACCTACCCACACACCTACTGACCCACCCACACACCTACTGACCTACCCACACACCTACTGACCTACCCACACCTACTGACCTACCCACACATCTACTGACCTACCCACACACCTGCTGACCTACCCACACACCTGACCTACCCACACACCTACTGACCTACCCACACACCTACTGACCTACCCACACACCTACTGACCTACCCACACACCTACTGACCTACCCACACACCTTCTGACCTACCCACACACCTACTGACCTACCCACACACCTGCTGACCTACCCACACACCTACTGACCTACCCACACACCTGCTGACCTACCCACACACCTACTGACCTACCCACACACCTGCTGACCTACCCACACACCTACTGACCTACCCACACACCTACTGACCTACCCACACACCTGCTGACCTACCCACACACCTACTGACCTACCCACACACCTACTGACCTACCCACACACCTGCTGACCTACCCACACACCTACTGACCTACCCACACACCTACTGACCTACCCACACACCTGCTGACCTACCCACACACCTGTCCTACCCACACACCTGCTGACCTACCCACACACCTGTCCTACCCAAACACCTACCTACCTACCCACACACCTACTGACACACCCAAACACCTACCAACCCGTCCTAGATATCTACCTCCACACCCTTTCTCATCTACCAAGTAAAAACTGTTGTAATTCTTCACAAAGGGTGACATAATGGATGTCAATGAGATCTTTCGAGATTTGGGAAGTATGATCCATGAACAAGGAGAAGTGATAGGTTAGCTATGAAGTACTCACTCTGACTTTAAATAACTATTCAACCTGTAAAAACTTTATTGCGATTCAATAGTTTTGGAGGTATGTTCTGGTACAGATTATTTGATTCTAATTATCTGTTTAGATAACATTGAATCCCATGTTGAAAGCGCTGGCTCAAATGTTGAACAAGCAAATGTACAACTTGCAAAAGCAAGTGATTATCAAGTAAGTTAGATTGTTAATTAGATTTACTAAAGAGAAAAGAGTTGCAAGTAGCTTCGCTCTCAGAGGATGTTGTTCGAATGGCTCCACTATACCCTGTAAAGATGCAATGTCTTCTTGTGGAGACTTGAAAAGAACAGCAATTTTTATGAATGTCTCGATAGCTCAGTGAGTCAATGGTCAGAGTGCTGATGAGTTGATTCCAAGACCTTGAGTTCAATTCTTGATTGGGGCGGTCAGATTTTTCATATAATTAAAGAAAAAAGATCTTCAATGCTGTAGGACTATAATATACATTTTGTATATTCTAAGCCAAACTTTTTTTCTTTATAAAGAAAGCATCGAGAAAGAAAATGTGCTGTCTTCTTGGCATTCTCATTGTTGTCGCCGGTGTGGTTGCTATTATTATTTGGAAGACAACTTAGTAGTAAGACCACTGGACAAAAATACCGCAGTAGAAACATATATACCATTTACACACATGCTGGACATGACTAGATGCCATCCACCAGGAGTCTCTGACCGAGTAGGGACTGGGAATAAAATGATATCATATGAGGGAGTGAAAGGGGGGCACTTTTTTGTTGTTGGTGGTGGTGGGGGAGGAGAGGGAGGGGGCACTTATTTTGGTGGAGGAGGGGAGGGGGGTTGGTGGATATTTTAAAGTTAAAGTTCAATTCTCTTAATTTGAAGTATGTGAAATGTGTTTGCTCGTCCTAGTCCCTACTCGGTTTCAGTCTTGGTGGGTTGCCTCTAGCGCAACGTAAACCAACTTCATAATTTTTTTTCTTCATATTTTCATGAAAACGAAATGACGTATACATCGACATTTTCTGCTTGGAATTTCAAAATTTCACGAATTTTATATGTAGTACTATAGAGTAGTGATTAACTACTTTCAGTAAATTGTAATTAAATTAGATCATCCATCTCCCCAATGGTGTTGGGAGAATGTATAAAAACTGTGAGAGGAAAGTGTACGCTTACAGAAGAAAGATCTTGATTATTAAAAGAGGCTAATGAAGCAAGTGATTCAGAAGATGAAGAATGACACTGTTTCGCTGTGAGTCCAGACTGCCGAGCAGACCTTTCCAAGGTCTCTCTTTTTCAACGTTGAACGCGCCCTGAATTATCTCTCTCGCTTTTCCCATTTTGTGACGCGCCAAAATGAGTTATCGAGAGAGAAGAGGACTAGGAACTACAATCGAAATATAGTAAAGGTTTGATATACTGCCAAAACAGAGAACGTAGGAGTCTAACGTTTCGAGCGAAGGCCCTTCGTCAGAGAGAAACGTGAAGAGTACTACGTTCTCTGTTTCGGCAGTATATCTAACCTTATAATATTTCGATTGTTGTTTCTACACTGCCTACGCAGCACACTACTTTTATTACACTGTTTGGACTAGGAACTGGTCTGGAACAGACAACAGCCCAATCTCGTATCTCGCTGGCCTCGTGAATCGACACCAACGGAGGTACGTCGTACGCGTTCCTACCGCCTTAATCCTGAATCTCTTTTTTTTTTACAATTCCATCATTGTTTTCTCGGTAAGAATTTCGTGATGGTTCAAGACAGCTTTTTGCTTTTGTCGTTGATAATTATATATACGCCGGTCGCACTCGAAGACGAAGTGACATCGACATGGAAACGAACCTCGTGGAAATGAATGCAATAGGTGTTTTATTATATCGAACAAATAATCGTGCGATTGACAAGTTAATATACCTTGTGCACCTGTCCAAAGATTGCTGTCCAATATGTAGTTGTCCCACATCGTAAAATATTGTGCTGACACGTGACGCTAATGTAGACATTTGATTGGACAATTATTTGTGAGGGTGCAATAAACATACATGCCGGTCGACTTTTTTTATAAAAATGCAACCTTACAAACTTATTTCTTCGTTATGAAGTGTAGACTCCGCCAATATTAATATTGATATATATCTCGAGATTTTTGATTGCCATCATTGCATTTTATCTCCTCTAAAAACTATCTCCTTTAACACTTAACTAGCCGCAGTTGGCACTTACCTTTTGGCAACTTATGAATTTTACTCTGGCTAACACCAGACAATTTTACTCTGGCTAACACCAGACAATTTTACTCTGGCTAACACCAGACAATTTTACTCTGGCTAACGCCAGACAATTTTACTCTGGCTAACACCAGACAATTTT
>OZ036016.1:5325713-5350713 GCA_964035015.1 Corallium rubrum
TTTCGCGATTTCCAGACAGAAAATTTTCTTATTCGGTTTCATTGTCTATTAAACCAGCTGTCGGTCATTAAACCGGCGAAACCGATCAAGCAAATTGAATTTTAGCGTATATATTTTTGTCTTTGTTCATACAAGAGGATGAACGGTATTTTTAGAATACGTTTGAAACTGAGAATTTTATCTTGAAAATTGCTCGCCGTATTTCTAAAAGACAGTGCCACAGTTCCTCACTGTTAACTGTATGAGCGGTGTATTATATTAACCTGAACCGCGGTTATAAGACTCATTAATAAACATTGTTTTTTAATCATATGTTGTCATGGCACTTCTCTCTTCGGCTATATCTTCCTGTCGAACGAAACATTTTATATGCAAATCGTTGCCTCAATGTTTGCCGTAACGAAGACTGAGACATCAACACACTAAGCCGACTTACAAGAGTCGTTTTCCGGCTTTAAACCTCAATCTGTTAACATTGTGTGTCCTGTGACTGCTCAGCTGATGAACATGTAATTTTAAGCGGCCAGTTACATTATAACCTCCGCTTCAAATACAGCTCGGCTCTGAAATGGTAAGTGTGAAGAACATATTTATATGTCGTCGTCATATTGTCAGTGGTGCTTTGTCTGCCGTCTCGTCCTGGGTATATTAATCACTCATTGGTAGGGTCAGCAATATATAGCTTTATACCCCAACTAAAATATATCTCAGTCTTTTTTACGAGCATTTTTTAGAACAATTTTAACTGCATCAAAGACGCACATGCAGTTGTTAAGCATAGCGAAAGGCTTGTAATATCCCTTATTAAATTCGCAGCTTGTCTTGTCCGCTAGCTTCCCGTCGTCTTGACGCTGTTTCGGTTGATATTATAAGAACTGATACAATCACGAGAAACTGACCCTTGGGGAAATAAGTCCAATAACGCCAGGCAGATGAAAGCAAAAATTTTCAGGCTAATTATGTGAGTGTTAGTCGACTGCTTCGTGTGAACAATACTAAGTGATGTGATGACGGAAGGGTCAAAACTCAAGATAACACGATGATGGAAACATTCTGAATTCAACAAAGTGCTAATGTTTTGTTACATTTCCCAACCCTCTTTGAATCAGAACTCACTAAAGCGAATTTGAAAGCCTGTTTGTACAGTACTCAGTTGCTAAGCGTGAATTTACAAAATGGACAATGTTAAACGCAGTAGAATTTTTTAATATTTTAATTTTTATTTCTTGTAATAAAAAACCGGTAATAAATTACAGTACATATGTGTCTCAATCTATATAGATCAATTTCTGTTCAATTTCAAGTCCGTCTGATTCTAATTTTGGATGGGGGTATATATGGTCTGATATAAACGCGATAAACTTCGGGAGCGCTTGCTTTTCAAAGGAGCTATATATGATTTCATGTTTCAAAGGTCTTTACTGTTATTACCGTCTACAAAGTGAACCCTTTTGTTTTGTTTTTTGCTTATTAAAATAACACGGTTGAGTGATTGAACGAACTCAGACGCTGTTATTGGATGATTGCTTCATTATATCAAAAAATGCATTGTACAAAAGTCAGACTTTCTACTATGTATTATAACCGCAATATAGACGGAAGTCATAATAGGTCTGCTATTGAAAAAAAAAGAATTTTTAATTTGAAGACTTGAAGTGAAAATTGCAATACCCTAACCAAGCAGCTATATTTTTCGTTCCGTTCGTTCGTTCGTTCGTTCGTTCGTTCGTTCGTTCGTTCGTTCGTTCGTTCGTTCGTTCGTTCGTTCGTTCGTTCGTCCGTTCGTCCGTTCGTCCGTTCGTCCGTTCGTCCGTTCGTCCGTTCGTCCGTTCGTCCGTTCGTCCGTTCGTCCGTTCGTCCGTTCGTCCGTTCGTCCGTTCGTCCGTTCGTCCGTTCGTCCGTTCGTCCGTTCGTCCGTTCGTCCGTTCGTCCGTTCGTTCGTCCGTTCGTTCGTCCGTCCGTTCGTTCGTTCGTTCGTTCGTTCGTTCGTTCGTTCGTTCATTCCGTTCCGTTCATTCCGTTCCGTTCGTTCCGTTCCGTTCGTTTGTTCGTTCCGTTCGTTCGTTCGTTCGTTCGTTCGTTCCGTTCGTTCCGTTCGTTCCGTTCGTTCCGTTCGTTCCGTTCGTTCCGTTCGTTCCGTTCGTTCCGTTCGTTAGCACTGGATACGCTAAAACATTCTGAAGGGATGTGAGAAGGATTGTTAGGGACCAAACATGGATAGATAGGGACTGACGTGAATGGATATAGACTGACATGGATAGATAGGGATTGACATGGATAGGTAGGGACTGGCGTGGATATATAGTGACTGGTTTGGGTAGTATGGACTGACATGGGTAGATAGGGACTGGGATGGCATGGATATATATGGACTCACAGGGATAGATGAGGGCTGACATGGATAGATACGGACTGACATGGATCGATATGAAATACTGACAAGGACAGGTAGGGACGGTTATTTCTTTGTGTTTCGCGCACCAATATGAAAAACGTCATGTAATCATAATATATATTATAATAATAATATATATTATAATAATAATAATAATAATAATAATATATATATATATATATATATATATATATATATACAGCTATACACAGCTACACGTAGCTATACACAGCTATACGTAGCTACACAGCTATACACAGCTATATACAGCTATACCTAGCTATACACAGCTATACGTAGCTATACACAGCTATATACAGCTATACCTAGCTATACACAGCTATATCTAGCTATACACAGCTATACATAGCTATACACAGCTATATACAGCTATACCTAGCTATACACAGCTATACACAGCTACACGTAGCTATACGCAGCTATACGTAGCTACACACAGCTATACACAGCTATATACAGCTATACCTAGCTATACACAGCTATACGTGGCTATACACAGCTATACACAGCTATATACAGCTATACCTAGCTATACACAGCTATATCTAGCTATACACAGCTATACATAGCTATACACAGCTATATACAGCTATACGTAGATGGCCAGAAATCGAGGACAGTCAGCGGCAGTGGCCTGTGGGCTCAGATTCAGATGGAAATATCAATTTGAAGATTCTGATGGCTAAATATCGATCATTTCGGCTATAAACAGAAGTCTATAACAACAAATTAAGGTAGAGTTATTCCCTAAAATGTCTTATTGAGCCATTTCTTACCCAAATATCAAATTACAAAAGGTTTAATCGTCTAGACAGGCCTGTACACTCACAATATTAAATTGCCGCATAAATTTTGGTTATTATTTCTGAATCCACAGTCTATAACAATGTAAATAATACAGCGGTAAAGACCATGGGAATTTCTAGCACGAATTGTCGACGCTTGATGGATTAAATTGCAATGACTCTGCAGCATGAAAACCCTATATTTCAAGTCGTTTGGGAACAAGTTTAAATACGTTGCAATGCCTTTAGATGCTGGTCAAAACAAAGTATTGTCCACCTCGAATGCGTCTAGATGTGGGCCCGTGCGAAAAGTCGAATATATGTTGCCAAATTTGCGTCTAAGAAAACCTCACTTCGGCAAATCTTGTGGATTTAACAGGTGCGTATATACAAGGTAAGAGGTAGGAATATAAGCTTCTCGGGAACAAATTCAACCTTCACGGATTGACGCCAGATTTTCAGGAGTTGAAGCTTGCCTAATTTGCTAATCTTTTAGATGTGGGCCCGTATGAATTCTTAACGGGATCTGCGTATTGTGAATTTCCCCTATCAAATCTATTGAAAGCCGCCATCTTGAAATTAGTTGGGAAGAGCCCAACGCGCATGCTTGTCAGCCATGTTGTCCTCGATTTCTGGGGCCAGCTATACATAGCTATACACAGCTATACATAGCTATACACAGCTATACGTAGCTATACACAGCTATACGTAGCTATACACAGTTATGCACAGCTATACGTAGCTATACACAGTTATGCACAGCTATACACAGCTATACATAGCTATACACAGCTATACGTAGCTATACGTAGCTATACGTAGCTATACGTAGGTATACAAAGCTATACGTAGCTATACACAGCTATACGTAGCTATACACAGCTATACGTAGCTATACACAGCTATACACAGCTATACACAGCTATATGTAGGTATACGTAGCTATACACAGCTATATACAGCTATACACAGCTATACACAGCTATACACAGCTATACATAGCTATACACAGATATACACAGCAAAACACAGCTATACACAGCTATACGTAGCTTTACACAGCTATACACAGCTATACACAGCTATACGTAGCTTTACACAGCTATACACAGCTATACGTAGCTATACGTAGGTATACACAGCTATACGTAGCTATACACAGCTATACACAGCTATACACAGCTATACACAGCTATACGTAGCTATACACAATTATACACAGCTATACGTAGGTATACACAGCTATACACAGCTATACACAGCTATACGTAGCTATACACAGCTATACACAGCTATACGTAGCTATACACAGCTATACACAGCTATATACAGCTATACCTAGCTATACGTAGCTATACACAGCTATACACAGCTATACGTAGGTATACACAGCTATACGTAGCTATACACAGCTACACACAGCTATACACAGCTATACACAGCTATACGTAGCTATACACAGCTATACGTAGCTATACGTAGGTATACACAGCTATACACAGCTATACACAGCAAAACATAGCTATACGTAGCTATACACAGCTATACACAGCTATACACAGCTATACGTAGTTATGCACAGCTATATACAGCTATACCTAGCTATACACAGCTATACATAGCTATACACAGCTATACGTAGCTATACACAGCTATACGTAGCTATACACAATTATACACAGCTATACGTAGGTATACACAGCTATACACAGCTATACGTAGCTATACACAGCTATACACAGCTATACGTAGCTATACACAGCTATACACAGCTATATACAGCTATACCTAGCTATACACAGCTATACACAGCTATACGTAGCTATACACAGCTATACACAGCTATACGTAGCTATACGTAGGTATACACAGCTATACGTAGCTATACACAGCTACACACAGCTATACACAGCTATACGTAGCTATACACAGCTATACACAGCTATACGTAGCTATACGTAGGTATACACAGCTATACGTAGCTTTACACAGCTATACACAGCTATACGTAGCTATACGTAGGTATACACAGCTATACGTAGCTATACACAGCTATACACAGCTATACGTAGCTATACACAATTATACACAGCTATACGTAGGTATACACAGCTATACACAGCTATACACAGCTATACGTAGCTATACACAGCTATACACAGCTATACGTAGCTATACACAGCTATACACAGCTATACACAGCTATACACAGCTATACACAGCCATACACAGCTATATACAGCTATACACAGCTATACACAGCTATACACAGCTATACGTAGCTATACACAGCTATACACAGCTATACGTAGCTATACGTAGGTATACACAGCTATACGTAGCTATACACAGCTATACACAGCTATACACAGCTATACGTAGCTATACACAGCTATACACAGCTATACGTAGCTATATGTAGGTATACACAGCTATACACAGCTATACACAGCAAAACGTAGCTATACGTAGCTATACACAGCTATACACAGCTATACACAGCTATACACAGCTATACGTAGTTATACACAGCTATATACAGCTATACCTAGCTATACACAGCTATACACAGCTATACACAGCTATACGTAGCTTTACACAGCTATACACAGCTATACACAGCTACACGTAGCTATACACAGCTATACGTAGCTATACACAGCTATACACAGCTATACGTAGCTATACACAGCTATACACAGCTATATACAGCTATACGTAGCTTTACACAGCTATACACAGCTTACACGTAGCTATACACAGCTATACGTAGCTATACACAGCTATACACAGCTATATACAGCTATACCTAGCTATACACAGCTATACACAGCTATACACAGCTATACACAGCTATACACAGCTATACACAGCTATACGTAGCTATACGTAGGTATGCACAGCTAAACGTAGCTATACACAGCTATACACAGTTATACACAGCTATATGTAGCTATACACAGCTATACACAGCTATACGTAGCTATACACAGATATACACAGCTATACACAGCTATACGTAGCTATACACAGCTATACACAGCTATATACAGCTATACCTAGCTATACACAGCTATACACAGCTATACACAGCTATACACAGCTATACACAGCTATACGTAGCTATACGTAGGTATGCACAGCTAAACGTAGCTATACACAGCTATACACAGTTATACACAGCTATACGTAGCTATACACAGCTATACACAGCTATACATAGCTATACACAGCTATACACAGCAATACACATCTATGCACAGATATACACAGCTATACACATCTATGCACAGCTATACACAGCTATACACAGCTATACACAGCTATAGGCTTCTTGGACAGCGTCGGCCACGGTTGAAATCCAAATATTACCAGGGTTAAGTCACGTTGGCCTGAAAAACAGAGAAAAGTCTTCTCGACGTTTCGAGCGAAGGCCCTTCGTCAGGAGAAATTAGTAAACAACTCACATGTGGTCACGCGTATTTATAGCAGAGCTACAATGGGAATCACGTGAACACGTGTAAGCCAATAAAAACAAAGTAAACAAATAAATTTATATGTAATTTTAGCCTGTGTGCAGGTGCTGACCCAATTTGTGGGTCAGCTACCTGCAAATAGGCAAAGAAACTGGTTATAAATTACTATTTAAATCATCAGAAAAAGGTTAAGGAAAAGGTGTGGAATATGGTGGTGGAGTGAGCTAAATGAAAGAGAATCGCTCATTGAGGCTGTGAGGGTGAATGGTACCAAGTTTGTAAATGAGACGCATTTCTTGTTTACGACGAGTATCGTTACAACCTGTAATGGGCTGAATGGCGCAGATTTTCATGTTAGAAAGCATGGGACATTTACTGCAAGAGATACAGTAAATGAGGTTGGAGGAAGTGCAAGTGAAACTATGAGTTATGTTGAATCTACATTTTGGAGCCGAAATTGAAATTGAGGAGTCTAAATATTTACAGGTGTTGCACCTACCACGACAGCAAGAGCTGGTGCCAACATGTGATACCAAGGCTTGCTGCAGTGAGCTGTGAACAACGTTTTCCCGGATGTTTTTGCTATGCCGAAAAGATACTAGGGGTTTCTCAGAGAAAATGGAAGATGTTTCTGGGTCATTTTTAATGAGGTCGAAATTGCGGCTAATGATGTCCCTTACTTTGAAATTGAAGGGATGAAAAGTGAGAACTAGAGGTACTTTTTCATTAGAAATGGTAGCCAAAGGTTCGCTTAAGGTGTCTGAACGGGAAATGTTGGAGACCTTGTGTAAGGCAGTGTCTAAGAGGTGGGAAGGATAATCGCGATTAACAAAAAAGTTTCTCATTTCCAAACATTTGGCATTGAAATCGTCATCTTCACTGCAGAGGCGGCGAAGACGAAGAAATTGAGAGAAAGGAATGGAAATTTTGGTGTGTTTAGGATGATGAGAGGAGAAGAGGAGGTAGCTATGAGAGTCAGTGGTCTTGTAAAAGACAGAAGTGCTCAGCTTATTACCATTAATGGAGACGAGAATATCTAAGAACGACAAACTAGTCTCACTGATCTCCCATGTGAACTGGAGTGCTGGGTGGAAGTCATTAACATAGTTAATGAAGCAAACCAGGTCAGCGCGCGAACATGATGCAGTGCCTAAGCATGAACCGACCATAGTAGTCAGGTAGGAAACCAGTGTATTGTTCAAAGATTTGTTTTTCCACATAACCAACAAATAAGTTGGCATAGTTAGGGCCCATTTTGGTACCCATGGCTACACCACTAACTTGTTGGTAATGCTCACCATCAAACGAAAAATTGTTGAGGGTGAGCACTAACTCGGCCAGGCGTAACAAAGTAGTGGTCGATGGCTCCCGAGTTGTGCGTTGATCAAAGAAATATTTAAGTGCTTGAAGACCATTGTGATGCGGGATGACAGTGTTGAGTGATTTGACATCCATGGTGAAGATGAAATGATGTGAACCCTGAAAACTAATGCGGTCACAAATTTTCAGAGCATGTTTGGTGTCGTCCTTGATGTAAGAAGGTAAATTCTTAACCAAGGGCGCCATGATGTGGTCAAGGTAGGATGAAATGGCGTGGGTAGGGCAACCACAAGCAGACACTATAGGTCTGCCTGGGTTGTTGGGTTTGTGAATTTTGGGAAGGAAGTACATGACAGGTGTGCGTGGAGTGGCGGTTAGGCAATTCCGGCAGTGGTGATGAGGTTGTTGATGGTGGATCGAATGGTGGAGTTGTGTTGGGATGTCAAATCACCATGAACTCTGCTGTAAAAAGCAGTGTCGTTTAGTTGCCTTCGAGCATCTTCGCGGTACAAATCAGCTCTCCAGACAACCAAAGCACCACCTTTGTCAGCAGGTTTGATGACAATATCATTCCGGCTACGCAATGATTTTAAAGCACTTAATTCACTAGAGCTGAGATTAGATGGCCTTTTGGGCCTAAAAGGTGGGAGCTGATCTATATCATGTCGACATTGTCGAATGAAAAGATCAAGGGAGCCAAATTGGCCTTCCGGAGGAGACCAGGAAGATTTTTTAGGATTAGCAGCCTCAAAAACATCCTTTTGTTGGATGGAGGAATTATTGTGAAAGTGTGCCTTAAGTCTTAGTCTTCTAAAGAAAGTTTCGGTGTCCTCCTTCACTGAGAAGGAGACTATGGGCCCAGGGTTGGGAACAAATTTGAGACCTTTCGCAAGGACAGATCTCTCAGGGTCAGACAAGGGCAAATCAGGAGGAATCGTGACCACTAAATTGACATTACTGGTGGAGCTAGTGTGATTAGAATTCGAAACGGGACGAGGGCCTACAAGAGTGTTGAATTTCGATGTTTTACTCGCCTTGAGAAACGTGTAAAATTTCGAGTTCAACGAGCGAATAAACTGGGTGATGCCTGAATATATGACGGTAGGACAAACGTTAGAGAGGTTGTTCTTAACGTTCAAAATATCAGAATCAATTTTGTTGACGTGTTGGTACATTGAGTGAATGGTAATACGCATGAGACGACGACTGTGTTTATAACAAGCAAGCCGAGTTAGTGCTCACCCTCAACAATTTTTCGTTTGATGGTGAGCATTACCAACAAGTTAGTGGTGTAGCCATGGGTACCAAAATGGGCCCTAACTATGCCAACTTATTTGTTGGTTATGTGGAAAAACAAATCTTTGAACAATACACTGGTTTCCTACCTGACTACTATGGTCGGTTCATTGATGATTGCTTAGGCACTGCATCATGTTCGCGCGCTGACCTGGTTTGCTTCATTAACTATGTTAATGACTTCCACCCAGCACTCCAGTTCACATGGGAGATCAGTGAGACTAGTTTGTCGTTCTTAGATATTCTCGTCTCCATTAATGGTAATAAGCTGAGCACTTCTGTCTTTTACAAGACCACTGACTCTCATAGCTACCTCCTCTTCTCCTCTCATCATCCTAAACACACCAAAATTTCCATTCCTTTCTCTCAATTTCTTCGTCTTCGCCGCCTCTGCAGTGAAGACGACGATTTCAATGCCAAATGTTTGGAAATGAGAAACATTTTTGTTAATCGCGGTTATCCTTCCCACCTCTTAGACACTGCCTTACACAAGGTCTCCAACATTTCCCGTTCAGACACCTTAAGCGAACCTTTGGCTACCATTTCTAATGAAAAAGTACCTCTAGTTCTCACTTTTCATCCCTTCAATTTCAAAGTAAGGGACATCATTAGCCGCAATTTCGACCTCATTAAAAATGACCCAGAAACATCTTCCATTTTCTCTGAGAAACCCCTAGTATCTTTTCGGCATAGCAAAAACATCCGGGAAAACGTTGTTCACAGCTCACTGCAGCAAGCCTTGGTATCACATGTTGGCACCAGCTCTTGCTGTCGTGGTAGGTGCAACACCTGTAAATATTTAGACTCCTCAATTTCAATTTCGGCTCCAAAATGTAGGTTCAACATAACCCATAGTTTCACTTGCACTTCCTCCAACCTCATTTACTGTATCTCTTGCAGTAAATGTCCCATGCTTTACATCGGAGAAACTGGAAGACGTTTGGGTGACAGGTTTGTTGAACACCTTCGTGATGTCAAATACAATGTGCAAAACAAACCTGTTGCCAGGCACTTCAACAGTGTCAACCACTCCTTTTCTAACATGAAAATCTGCGCCATTCAGCCCATTACAGGTTGTAACGATACTCGTCGTAAACAAGAAATGCGTCTCATTTACAAACTTGGTACCATTCACCCTCACGGCCTCAATGAGCGATTCTCTTTCATTTAGCTCACTCCACCACCATATTCCACACCTTTTCCTTAACCTTTTTCTGATGATTTAAATAGTAATTTATAACCAGTTTCTTTGCCTATTTGCAGGTAGCTGACCCACAAATTGGGTCAGCACCTGCACACAGGCTAAAATTACATATTAATTTATTTGTTTACTTTGTTTTTATTGGCTTACATGTGTTCACGTGATTCCCATTGTAGCTCTGCTATAAATACGCGTGACCACACGTGAGTTGTTTACTAATTTCTCCTGACGAAGGGCCTTCGCTAGAAACGTCGAGAAGATTTTTCTCTGTTTTTCAGGCCAACGTGACTTAACCCTGGTAATATTTGGATTTCAACCGTGGCCGACGCTGTCCAAGAAGCCTATAGCTGTGTATAGCTGTGTATAGCTGTGAATAGATGTGTATAGCTGTGTATAGCTGTGCATAGATGTGTATAGCTGTGTATAGCTGTGTATAGCTGTGTATAGCTACACTCGAATTTTCCTTCACCCAAAATCCTTAGAACATGCTATGTAATCGAGTGAAATGCCCAATATTACTTATAATATACCCAATTCTGTCCTGGCATTACCACCTTATTATATATACAGAACTCGCGATCAAGCTCTCGGCAACGCCCTCCGTGGCTCAGTGGTCAGAGCATTGCACTAGAATCGCAAGGTCGTGGGTTCAATTCCTGCCGGAAGGCCTGTGTAGTTGCATTTTTCGCAACTGGTCCCGGTTTGGTCTTAAAATGTATATATTCTCCACTCGAATTTTCCTTCACCCAAAATCCTTAGAACATGCTATGTAATCGAGTGAAATGCCCAATATTACTTATAATATAGCTGTGTATAGCTGTGTATAGCTGTGTATAGCTGTGTATAGCTACGTATAGCTGTGTATACCTACGTATAGCTACGTATAGCTGCGTATAGCTACGTATAGCTGTGTATAGCTGTGTATAGCTACATATAGCTGTGTATACGTGTGTATAGCTGTGTATAGCTACGTATAGCTGTGTATAGCTGTGTATAGCTGTGTATAGGTGTGTATAGCTACGTATAGCTGTGTATACCTACGTATAGCTGCGTATAGCTACGTATAGCTGTGTATAGCTGTGTATAGCTACGTATAGCTGCGTATAGCTGTGTATAGCTACGTATAGCTGTGTATAGCTGTGTATAGCTACGTATAGCTGTGTATACCTACGTATAGCTGCGTATAGCTACGTATAGCTGTGTATAGCTACGTATAGCTGTGTATAGCTGTGTATAGCTACGTATAGCTGTGTATAGCTGTGTATAGCTGTGTATAGCTGTGTATAGCTGTGTATAGCTAGGTATAGCTGTATATAGCTGTGTATAGCTGTGTATAGCTGTGTATAGCTACGTATAGCTGTGTATAGCTGTGTATAGCTGTGTATAGCTACGTATAGCTGCGTATAGCTACGTATAGCTGTGTATAGCTGTGTATAGCTACGTATAGCTGTGTATAGCTGTGTATAGCTACGTATAGCTGTGTATAGCTGTGTATAGCTACGTATAGCTGTGTATACCTACGTATAGCTACGTATAGCTGTGTATAGCTGTGTATAGCTACGTATAGCTGTGTATAGCTGTGTATAGCTACGTATGGCTGTGTATAGCTGTGTATAGCTGTGTATAGCTGTGTATAGCTGTGTATAGCTGTGTATAGCTGTGTATAGCTAGGTATAGCTGTATATAGCTGTGTATAGCTACATATAGCTGTGTATAGCTGTGTAAAGCTACGTATAGCTGTGTATAGCTGTGTATACAGTACCTACGTATAGCTACGTATAGCTGTTTATAGCTGTGTATAGCTACGTATAGCTGTGTATAACTGTGTATAGCTGTGTATAGCTGTGTATAGCTGTGTATACCTACGTATAGCTACGTATAGCTGTGTATAGCTGTGTATAGCTACGCATAGCTGTGTATAGCTACGTATAGCTGTGTATACCTACGTATAGCTACGTATAGCTGTGTATAGCTGTGTAAAGCTACGTATAGCTGTGTATAGCTGTGTATAGCTAGGTATATAGCTGTGTATAGCTACGTATAGCTGTGTATAGCTGTGTATAGCTGTGTATAGCTACGTATAGCTACGTATAGCTACGTATAGCTACGTATAGCTGTGTATAGCTGTGTATAGCTACGTATAGCTGTGTATAGCTGTGTATACCTACGTATAGCTACGTATGGCTGTGTATAGCTGTGATAGCTGTGTATAGCTACGTATAGCTGTGTATAGCCACGTATAGCTGTGTATAGCTACGTATAGCTGTGTATAGCTGTGTATAGCTGTGTATAGCTGTGTATAGCTACGTATAGCTACGTATAGCTGTGTATAGCTGTGTATAGCTACGTATAGCTGTGTATAGCTTTGTATACCTACGTATAGCTACGTAGCTGTGTATAGCTGTGTATAGCTACGTATAGCTGTGTATAGCTGTGTATAGCTACGTATAGCTGTGTATACCTACGTATAGCTACGTATAGGCGTGTATAGCTGTGTAAAGCTACGTATAGCTGTGTATAGCTGTGTATAGCTGTGTATAGCTGTGTATAGCTGTGTATAGCTAGGTATAGCTGTATATAGCTGTGTATAGCTACGTATAGCTGTGTATAGCTGTGTATAGCTACGTATAGCTACGCATAGCTACGTATAGCTGTGTATAGCTGTGTATAGCTGTGTATAGCTGTGTATAGCTACGTATAGCTGTGTATAGCTGTGTATAGCTACGTATAGCTGTGTAGAGCTACGTATAGCTGTGTATAGCTACGTATAGCTGTGTATAGCTGTGTATACCTACGTGTAGCTACGTATAGCTGTGTATAGCTGTGTATAGCTACGTATAGCTGTGTATAGCTACGTATAGCTGTGTATAGCTGTGATAGCTGTGTATAGCTGTGTATAGCTGTGTATAGCTATGTATAGCTGTGTATAGCTACGTATAGCTGTGTATAGCTACGTATAGCTGTGTATAGCTGTGTATAGCTACGTATAGCTGTGTATAGCTTTGTATACCTACCTATAGCTACGTATAGCTGTGTATAGCTGTGTATAGCTACGTATAGCTGTGTATAGCTACGTATAGCTGTGTATACCTACGTATAGCTACGTATAGGCGTGTATAGCTGTGTAAAGCTACGTATAGCTGCGTATAGCTGTGTATAGCTGTGTATAGCTGTGTATAGCTAGGTATAGCTGTATATAGCTGTGTATAGCTACGTATAGCTGTGTATAGCTGTGTATAGCTACGTATAGCTACGTATAGCTGTGTATAGCTGTGTATAGCTGTGTATAGCTGTGTATAGCTACGTATAGCTGTGTATAGCTGTGTATAGCTGTGTATAGCTACGTATAGCTACGTATAGCTGTGTAGAGCTACGTATAGCTGTGTATAGCTACGTATAGCTGTGTATAGCTGTGTATACCTACGTATAGCTACGTATAGCTGTGTATAGCTGTGATAGCTGTGTATAGCTGTGTAAAGCTGTGTATAGCTATGTATAGCTGTGTATAGCTACGTATAGCTGTGTATAGCTACGTATAGCTGTGTATAGCTACGTATAGCTGCGTATAGCTAGGTATAGCTGTATATAGCTGTGTACAGCTATGTATAGCTGTGTATAGCCAGGTATAGCTGTGTATAGCTAGGTATAGCTGTATATAGCTGTGTATAGCTACGTATAGCTGTGTATAGTTAGGTATAGCTGTATATAGCTGTGTATAGCTGTGTAGCTACGTATAGCTGTGTATAGCTACGTGTAGCTGTGTATAGCTGTGTATATATATATATATATATATATATATTATTATTATTATTATTACAATATATATTATTATTATAATATGTATTATGATTACATGACGTTTTTCATATTGGTGCGCGAAACACAAAGAAATAACCGGTAGGGACGACGTGGTTAGATAGGGACTAACAAGAACAGATAAGGACTGAAATGGATAGATAGAGACATGCAGACAGGAACAAATCAGAGAAGTCAGTTTTGCAAAAAAAATCATGAGCCCCAGAATATAACAATTTGAGGGGTTTTTTTTTAAATTTTGTTAAATTTTCCTTATTGTGTAATGGTAATTTTCTTTTTGTAAAATTGTATATATATATTTTTTGTATCAAATTAAACTTTATCTTGTATAATTGTAATTAAAATTTTATAGATCTAGATAAAAAGTTAACGACAGAGCGTGCATTGTCCTCCCATGTATCTTGGCCAGAAGATTTTCCTATATTTTTACCCTGTTTCATATTAATATTCATATTAACCAGGCAGTTATATAAAATTAGGTTAAAAACCAACCAAGCTCTAGGTTTTGTCACACTACAACAATTATCCAAGCCGGGATCTTTGCTAAAGGTTGTAATTCCACAACAAGGTAGCCGCTTGGGAGAGGACTTTCTTTTTCGCCATAATTTATATGAATATTGAATTGTGTTTGCAGATTGCTATAGATAAATACCGGACAGAGATAAGCTGTCGTAAAAACGCGACTTAGTATAACATGGTTAATAGAAATTTCAGTCAGTATAAGAGCTGATTATGCTGCAGGCGTAATTACGGTCAACTGATCACGAATTCAAATGGCAGATGGTTGGTGAAACACGTCGTCACCACAGCAACGCTTTGCGTTAATTCTATTTTAACGACTTGTCATCTGCTCGAAAGATAATAGAAAGATTTTGAAATCTTTGGCGACAAACCGAAGTAGTCTTTGAGAAGATCTTCAGCTATCAACACAAACCTCGTCTTAATTCTCCCTGAAACTCCCAAGAGCTAAATCAACGAACTTGGACAAACAGAATGGCTTTGGAATCGACGGTTTGCAAAATATATAATATATATACTATTATTTCGTGTAGAATGTTTACAGAAAGGAAAGATTAGGAAGCTTGGCTTGTGAACAAATCAGGACTGTTTACGTGTAGAACTAGAAATTCAGTTTACTGGTATACAAAGCATACGTGGTTAGCCGTTTATATATCAGTAAATTTTAGTTTAGAAACGTATATTCCACTTCAAGATCAAGCGGTTTAATAATTGCGTTTCTGAAACCGAGTAATGAAAATTTTAGCGTAACCAAGCACAGAATAGAAAGCGGTATAGGGCGTAAACAAGTTTATCGTCAACTCTGCCTTGGGCAAAAGCGTTTATAAAAAAATAACTGAAAAAAACACTATATACATGACGTTGAGAAATAAGAAAGTTCTGAAGATGTGTCGTCCATAGAAACGGAACGAAAGATTAACAAATGAAGTTGAATTTCTGCGATTTTTTTACTTATATAGATTAACAATGAGTTTTTTGAAACATAGAGTATATATTCTTAGAAATATGGTAGAAATGTAATCTTGTCGAAAACTCGACGGCGTGTATTCAACGTAATAAAAACACTAAATTTATTTGTTGTTTTTTTTGGGTTTTTTTAGCCCATGGGATCACAGAACTCAAGAATTAACCCCGCTGGAGAAAATTCAAACAATATTCAGTCGTATGCTTGCTGTTTGAGGTGAGTTTGCTCGAAACACAGATTTATTTTCGACCTCAAATACATATCTTGATTGAACTCGAACTGGGTGCACACAAGACGCAGATGCTTCAAGTTACACACAATAGCAACAGGGGTTTAATTAATTTCGCACTTCTTCGCGGCTTTTAAATATTCATAACCATATCTTTCCATTATCTTGATTAACTTTTTTTAAGAACGAAAACAATTCCGTTGCAGACTGAACTAAACCCAAAGACACTCGTATATTCAACAAATGTCTAAAATAGAAATACATGAATTTTTGCCAGGAATTTTTCACCTTTTAGTGCAGATAAAACTAGCTTCTGTATTCAAAAGCAATAATTTGAAAACTAATTGAAAATACTCAACGATGTCAAAGGAGTATAATTCCTTGAATTACTTGACAGAAAACGCTTTTCAATTTCATTTTTTCATGGACATGATGATCTACAAATCCGGCAGCTAGAGAATCCAAGAATAATTACATAAGGAACATAAGCTCACAGAATATTTTGGGGGAAGTCAAACGTGTATCTCTCTATTCAGAGAAGGCGTTTCTGAATATATCCAAAAAATAAAGTTCTCAATTTTGGAACAACCCGTAAAGATACTATTTCGTTACTATACAGTGTGTATCAAAAAAAAAAAGCGAACCCTTAGAAAATAATTTAGCATTCTTTTCAAACAACCTATTGTAGTAGTTTGAAAGCCCTAAAAGCGCTGAGTTCTAAATTAATCAGCACGTAAGTTAAACAGGAAGAGAAAAAGCTTTTAAATACTTTCACCATGCATACACTTCAAGTTATCTTATTTCCCAGGTGTATAAGACCGTGTTTTTTTACGCATCCGTGGCTCAGAAGTGTTTAGGGCTTTCAAACTACTACAATAGTTGTTTGAAAAGAATACTAATTCATTTTCTAAGGGTTCGAATTTTTTTTTATACACACTGCATATAAACTTGTAAACTGATAGCTTATATGTTCGGTATATAACTCAATTGCCGTGAACAGTGCGTGAAATGTAGCTTGCTGTTTTCTAACTGACTGATGAGTTAATTGCTTGCCCTCAATGACAAAGATTTCTTGTACTATTCTGCAATAGAAAAACTTAATCAATTGGGGAGGTCTCAGCTAATCAACGTTCTTTTGTTATGTCGGCTTCAATGAAACAATTGTTAGATCAATTCAGTTTTTAAAGCTGCTTCTAATATGAAAGTTCAACTGATGCACTATAGTTACACCACATAACTAAAGATATGCCTAAGGTACAAAAACGCTACTTATATAGTGAGGGGGTCCACAATAGGCTAGTTCTTGGCCTTTGACTCCTAAGCGCGCATGTATAGACGTACTTTTAGTATTTTACTCTGGCTAACGTCAGAGTATTTTACTCTGGCTAACGTCAGAGTATTTTACTCTGGCTAACGTCAGAGTATTTTACTCTGGCTAACGTCAGAGTATCTTACTCTGGCTAACGTCAGAGTATTTTACTCTGGCTAACGTCAGAGTATTTTACTCTGGCTAACGTCAGAGTATTTTACTCTGGCTAACGTCAGAGTATTTTACTCTGGCTAACGTCAGAGTATTTTACTCTGGCTAACGTCAGAGTATTTTACTCTGGCCAGAGTGGCTAACGTCAGAGTATTTTACTCTGGCCAGAATGGCTAACGTCAGAGTATTTTACTCTGGCCAGAGTGGCTAACGTCAGAGTATTTTACTCTGGCCAGAGTGGCTAACGTCAGAGTATTTTACTCTGGCCAGAGTGGCTAACGTCAGAGTATTTTACTCTGGCTAACATCGGAGTATTTTACTCTGGCCAGAGTGGCTAACGTCGGACGATTTTACTGTGGCTAACATCAGAGTATTTTACTCTGGCCAGAGTGGCTAACGTCAGAGTATTTTACTCTGGCTAACATCAGAGTATTTTACTCTGGCCAGAGTGGCTAACGTCAGAGTATTTTACTCTGGCTAACGTCAAAGTATTTTACTCTGGCCAGAGTGGCTAACGCCAGACGATTTTACTCGTCAAGGGAAGGACCCCTGGTAGTCGAGGGGTTAAATCCCAAAACCAGCTCGATATTTGCTTTACTCCTCCTTTATGCCAACAAGTTTGGTTAGCTGATCCAATCCTGAGCAACGTCTTGGTTGCCGGTTTAGAAATCCCGAATCCCGTTGTTCAATTCTCCTTATTTCCCGAATCACGATAGCAAAAGTTTCTACATCTCGTTTCCCACTTTGAAATCTCGAATCTCGTCCATTTTTTTCTCTTGTAGCCCGTTTCTTCTTATCAAAATAATCGTTGCCTTGCGCGTCCCGAGAAACCTATCGTGGACCGTCTACGATTCTCAGTATAGGTTTTTTGCACCTTATCTTACGCTTATAGGGAAACCCAAGGTTAAAACACACGCAAAATGAAAAATTGTATTACAGAATCATCCTCAGAGAACCATGAGGGGAAAAAATCCCGCTCGAATAAGCCGAATTTTTCGGTTGACTTTAGCAGTGTAAGAAAATCATGAAAAATGTTCTCATGAAAAAATTGCCTTTTCCTTATATATCCTAATAGTTAGATATAAAGAAAATTAGTGCGGTTTGTTTTCGCATTTTTTTCTTGGGTTTTAATAATTGATTGGTGTCAGTCGTTTATTCGTAAAATAAATAGCCAAGGGGTTTTTTATGTGCTAATTTCATTCGCAGTTGTCAAATTAGTTTTATAAGCTAAAGCAAGCACAGCTTGCTCTGGGCTAATTCAATAGATCTCATTAATAGATCCACAATCCTGGGCAATTATTGTGGGACAGTCGCTTTCCAGTTCTTTTGTTCCAATTTATTGTGTAAAATTGGAACTAAATAAATTTGGGTTATTTTCTCGTAGATATTTTGCTATATTACTGCAGGTTTTGTGTTTACGTACTCTACAAACCGAGCTTTGCTTCCTTGCTGAGATAGGGAAGAAAACAGGACATTGTTCATGCTGATCAGCACAACTTTGTTATCCACAACATTTTTGTTTAAAATAGCCAGCACCACCTTGTTGATCATGCTAGCCAACACAACATCGTTCTATAGTCTGCTAAGAAGCCGTAGTTCTGAAAATGTAAAACAAAATTGGACAAGTCTTTCGAATCAACGTAATTCTCTGTGCAGTCATTAGCAAATCATTTGGTCTACACTAATCTAAACTTGGCTAAAGTGGTCTAAACTGGTCCAAACTGGTCTAAAATTGGTCTAAATTGGCCTAAAATTAGTCTAAACTAGTTTAAACTGGTCCAAACTGGTCTAAAACTAGTTTAGACTAGTTTAAACCGGTCTAAACTGGCCTAAAACTGATCTAAACTACTCTAAACTGGCCTAAAATTAGTCTATATAGTTAAACTGGTCTAAACTAGTCTAAACTGGTATTTGTTGTCGCTTTTAGATGGAATTTTAACGTGAGTGCAAGCAAGCAAGTCCACTTAGGAGTGACAAGGTGCAGTCCTCGTGTAGTTCATGATTTTTTTTGATTTTTTCTTAAATCTTTTTCATTAATTAAGTGGAATGGCATTATTCTTATATCTCATTCTCTTAATTGGGTTAAAACCATAATAATTAAGGCTTAATAGTCTTCATAGAAACGGATTTTCATCATATCTTTGCATTTCAGACCTACACCAGAAGAAGTGAGAGAGTGGTCGACAAATTTCGATGCTTTATTGGAGCACGAATATGGTCTACTCGTTTTCCACGACTTTCTTAAAAGTCAACACTCGCAGGAAAATCTAAACTTTTGGATAGCCGTTGAAAAATATAAAAAGAAAAACGCTGATGCAAAAGAGAATGAAGCTAAATTAATTTATGAAAACTATATATCTATCATGTCGCCGACTGAGGTATGCACAGTATACTACTTTATGTCTGGACTACTCTATAGAGGGAACGTACACTACTGTATGTGGACCGTGTAATAATTGACGTTGTTATATAGCTAGAGTTTCGCTGGATACAACGATGACTGTCATTGGTTGGTTTGTGGTCACATGACCTTAGCTAAATTTCAACGTCTACCGAGCGGGAAATAATTGAGAACTTATTGCCTGCTCGGTCAATAAGTTTTCAATTGTTGACCGCTAGAACTTTGAACTCTTCACGGTTTCCTATAAACAAAAGCTTGTTTGGTAAGAAAAAAAGAATATTTATAGGTCTTCAAAGCATGTATGAAAATTAACTGGAGAAATGTATTGCTGTTCTTTTGTTCTGAGACTTATATTTGTTTGGTTGAAGTGAAATTACGGAGCCAGGCGAAATGTTTTGGTTAAGTCTTAGCGTTTGTCTTTTGTGTACTTTCCCTTGATAAACGTAGAAATTATTCAGCGAAACTCAAGTTATATAACAAAACACTTAATGTCTGATCCCTCGGTAGTATATAATTCTATATATGAAACGTATACTACTCTATATATAGCATATAGTTCTATATATAAAACGTATACTACTCTATATGTAGCTTATAGTTCTATATATGAAACGTATACTACTCTATATATAGCATATAGTTCTATATATAAAACGTATACTACCCTATATGTAGCTTATAGTTCTATATATGAAACGTATACTACTCTATATGTAGCTTATAGTTCTATATATGAAACGTATACTACTCTATATGTAGCTTATAGTTCTATATATGAAACGTATACTACTGTAAATATAGCATATAGTTCTATATATGGAGGGTATACTACTCTATATGTAGCTTATAATTCTATATATGGAGGGTATACTACTCTATATGTAGCTTATAATTCTATATATGGAGGGTATACTACTCTATATGTAAGCATATAGTTATATATATGAAACGTATACTATTGTATATGTAGCTTATAGTTCTATATATGAAACGTATACTACTGTAAATATAGCATATAGTTCTATACATGGAGGGTATACTACTCTATATGTAGCTTATAGTTCTATATATAAAACGTATACTACTCTACATGTAGCTTATAGTTCTATATACGAAACGTATACTACTACTCTATATATAGCATATAGTTATGTATATATATATATATATAAAACGTATACTACTCTCTATATAGCATATAGTTAATAGTTCTATATATGGAGCGTATACTACTCTATATGTAGCTTACAGTTCTATATATGGAGCATGTAGTATATAGTTATATATATGGAACGTATACTACTGTATATAAAGCAAGGTTAATATGTCTTGTGTTTTTTAGATCAGCATTGATTCCAAGACCAGAAATGCCGTTGAGATGAACATGGAGAATCCATGCGACAATACGTTTGAACCAGCTCAAGAACAGATATACATTCTGATGAAAAGAGATTGTTTACCAAGGTTTTTAAAGTCGAAACATTACAGACAGTTACGTTGATATGAAGAATGACTAATGGCAAAAAAAGTGACAAATAGCTAATGTATGAAAAAATGTACCTAGGCCGCTTCACGAGTGCCTTAGAATGTATATAGTACTTCAGATTGGGAGAAGCATGACGACAAGATACACAGACATCATCTTCAGAGTTTCTCACACGAAAAACATTTTATAATGGTCACAGGAACACTCTGTCTCACACGCTGCACACATGGGGTTTGTTTTGTTTGGGAAAAGATGGGATCACAGGAAAGAGATGGGATCGCAGGGACAAGATGGGATCACAGCAACAAGATGGGATCACAGGAACAAGATGGGATCATAGAGATAAGATGGAATCCTAGAGACGAAGATGGGATTATAGGGACAAGATAGGATTATAGGGACAAGATGGGTTCATAGAGACAAGATGGGATCCCAGAGACAATATGGGATCGCAGAGACAAGTCGGAATTGTAGGCACAAGATGGAATCACAGGGACAAGATGGAATTACAGGGACAAGATGGGATCACAGGGACATTATGGGATCGCAAGGACAAGATGGGATTACATCAAGATGGGATCGCAGGGATAAGATGGTGTTGCAGGGACGAGATGGGATTACAGGGACAAGATTGCAACACGGATAAAATGTTACAAGAACAAAGACAAGGGCCTGAGATGTCTGTGTTTTGTCGTTTTATCTTTCTCAACCTTTGTAAGACAAAATATAGAAATATTTATTAAGGGTGGGTATAGCGGGAAGCACTAGTTTAATATAAAGACGATAAATTAGAAATTATTGCACTTTTCTGTCAGTGAGTTGTAGTGATTTAATTACTTCCACGAGCTGCTCATAAATAATACAAGATAACTTGATTACATTTTCAGTTTCCAGCAAGTTTCTTTTAGCAAAGCGAGCGCTAATAGATTTGATTTGAGTAGAATGAAATTCATCTAAGGGAATAATAAATTAATTTAACAAATAATAATAACAAATGTCACGTGATATTTCTCAGGGAAACGATCAAAACTTAGTAGCCTCGCAAATTCAGTTTTCGCTGACGTCAGCTAAAAAGAGGCGGGAAAAACACCAAGACAGTGAAAGAAAATGGTGGAATTCGAAATATCCCAACTTCACAGAAAGATTTCATATTGGTTTTCCACTCCAAATAACTGAACTATAGCACTATTATCCAGGTAATTGAATATAAAATACTATTAAAGTTTAATTGATAGTTGAAAAAAGCATTTATAGTGATTTTTGAGCAATTGACCAACAACTTTAGTTCGTGTACGGTATCTTTATACCCGCTCTAAATTCAATAATTGTTGTTTTTTCACTTAGGAGTGAGTCAGAATACCGTACACGGCTCTGTGTATATTATGGCTGTGAGATATTTTTAGTGTGTTCGTGCAAATTAAATGTTTTGAATTTGTTTCGCGAGTTAGGGGCTGTTCATACAAGGCGGGCTTGTCACGAAAATCTTATTAAGATTATTTGAATGGTATAACGTAGCAAAATTGGCTTCATTTTTCTGTAAGCACAACACACAGTGTATTCGAATTATTTTTTGCAGCCATTTCGACATTTCGTGACATAAAATCCTGCCTCATATTCATTATAAATGCGTGACTGTCTTTCCTTGACCAGTAAAATCATCTGGCGTTAGACAGAGTAAAGTTTTCCCTCAACAACAATGCGAATAAAAGGGTTAACTATCACTACAGGAAAACACAGAATTACCATCCATGGGTTGTTTTTCATTATTTATTCACATTTTACTAATACTTTTCCAAGAAATATTACATTTTAGCCGTCGTTACACTAATTCGAACTAATAATATTAATTTATTATTAAATTAACTAGATTCTTTTCTGAATGTTCACAGGGCCATGTTTTCATTATTATTATTATTATTATTATTTAAATTAAAACTACTTAAATGTTATAAAATAAATATTAAATACAGCAGTTCGGAAATGAATAGAGTTCTACGGTTGTTTTCTGGTGATAGCGTCAGAGAATTTTTCCACCATAAACTACCACCACAAATCACCACCACGAATACCTCCACCAATAAACCACCACCACCAATACCATCACCACCACCGCCAATACCATCACCATAAACCACCAATACCACCACCAATACCATCACCACAACCAATACCATCACCACCAATACCTCCACCATAAACCACCACCATCAATACCACCACCACTAATACCATCACGACCAATACCATCACCACCAATACCACCACCACCAATACCACCACCACCAATACCTCCACCATAAACAACCACCACCAATACCATCACCACCAATACCACCATCACCACCACCAATACCACCACCATAAACCACCACCACCAATACCATCACCACCACCACCACCAATACAACCAGAAACTAAACAACACCACCATATATTAATGTCTCCAGATATTACCATTTAAATAATATAAAAAGAACTCAACTAGTTTGGAGTCCATCTGAATAATATAAATTTTGAACTTCTGTCATAACTCGAACTTCGCAATAACAGCACTTTGGTTTGCAACCAACGTTTGAATTGCACAATTTATAGCGCAATGCGTGTACCATTAATTGTCGCACGGCAAGTAAAGGATGTCGAAATTAATGTCATTCATGCAATGACGTCATTCGTACAATGACATCATTCTTGTGATGACGTCATTCATGTGATAACGTTATTCATGTAATGACGTCACTCATGGCATGACGTCACTCATGGCATGACCTCACTCAAGTAATGATGTCATTCTTGTGATGTCATTCATACCATGTGTAGACTGGGCGCGAGCGTCACCACTATCTGACGTTTGTCCAGCAAACGTCATTATGTTTATCAGCCAATCAAATGCTACCATCGCTTGAGGTGCTCCAGAGCACTTTTGTCGATAGTTCCATGGTCTTGGGTAAAATTCTTGACGGTTTCTTTGCCAGCCACTGGATTAGTAAACTGCCGTCTCCCCGGTCGGTATGCGGTCTTGGTCGACACTGGTCGTTGGCCAGGGATCTATGGGGAATACAAGAGATCACGTGAGACAATGAGCATTGGCTTAAATAGCCTGGTACCCTGGCCCAATCAAAGAATATGGGCCAGGTAACCACTAAAGACTTCTGCTTTCCTATTGGTTGAAATTTCGCGCGTTTTTAGTGGCTATGAGTAAAACTGCAGTCGTCATAAGTGGATTTAGCCAGACGGTCACCCATCCAAGTACTAACCCCATCCAACTGGGCTTAACTACAGCGGTGAGAGGCAGCGCCCTAACAGCACACGTCACCCGTGCTTCCCTTGCTTGACTTTAGTAACTACAGCTCATATGCAAGCACACATGACTATGAATTTACAATCTTAGCTCTCCATCCAAGCCTCAGTAGCTCAATGGTTAGAGCATCTAACCGGTCATTACAAGGTTGCAAGTTTGATCCCTGGTTGAAGCTCAGAAACATTTTTTGAGCATTCAACCTTAATGAACGACACTAAGCTTTATAGCTTACCACTCGAGCACTGGTGACTTGCAGAGCCGTAGCTTGGTGACCAGTAGCTTGGTTCGAAGCGCTAGTACTTCTGGTTATTGT
>OZ036016.1:5358213-5365713 GCA_964035015.1 Corallium rubrum
GACAGCTGGAATAAAATTCTAAATCACAGTAACCCATTCCTGCAGGACCTCATTCCTGTCTGAGGGCTTCCCCAGAGGTGAATAAAATCATCTGGCATTAGCCAGAATAAAATACTAAAGACCAATTTTGACAGGAAAGAGTTAGAGAGATAGTTTATAACTCATTCCTGTCCGGGGGCTTCCCCAGAGGTGAATAAAATCGTCTGGCATTAGCCAGAATAAAATACTTAAAACCGATTTGGACAGGAAAGAATCAGGGGGTTAATTAGTTATGGGCTTATAAATCTCCACAGGTGATGAGATTAATTTTTGAATATAAATTCAAACATTGATTCACTTCTAAAAATAATATCCAGTATATATACTTATTTAAACGTCCCAAAAACTCTAACTACAGGCTCAAACAATAGGTTATATGGTGGCCATAATCATTGAAATATATGTATCACTAATTTCCATTTATAACTTAATTTTATTCTTGACTTACCCATATATTCAAAAACTAAATAAATATCTTTATCGTTATTAGCTTTGACAACGTTTAGTAACTTTATAATATTCTCATGTTCACCAAATTCCTAAACAAAATAATAGATTTCAGTACAGAGCTTGGAAGAACCAGAAAGCCAATTTATTGTATAATAAACAATGACGTTAACTTACCTGAAGGAAATATATTTCCCTGAACGTTCTCTGAAAAAAATATGAAAATAAGAGCTTGGTTTACATAAATATACCGATCAGATCGCATGCCAATAAAAAAACAAAACTAGAGGATCAAATTATTTAGAAGAACAGTGGCCTAGCCAAGCGAAATGACTTTAACTTTTAATTTAATTCAATTCATGTATATAAAAGATCGCGTCTGTTTCAACAATATTTTTCACGCGACAAAGGCCAAGGCCAAATAATTATTATTATTGTTATTATTTCTCACTTGTGCATCTGTTTGGTTTCTAAACGCATCAAAAATCTTCTTCACCGCAACGACTTCACCCGTCTTTCGATCTACTGCTTTCCACACAATACCATACGCCTGAAATGATACCAATAGAGAAACAGCTTGCATTCCGTGATACAGTAGTTTCACGACAAAGACATTGATTTCGGTTGCGTGTACACAACATTTTGAACGAGTTTGCGAGACACCTACCCCCTTTCCTAGCCGTTTTTTCACCTCGTATTTCTCCGTAATATGGTCTTCTATCTCTCCACTCATCTCTGGCAAAATACAGCGCAGATCGGCCGTCAAAAATGCTGTTTTATACGAGAATTTTCAAGCATCGCCCTACTGGAAACCATTGTTTGAAAACACCGGTCGAGCGCTCCATTTGTCCCTCGCTCTGATTGGTCCAGAGCCAGGGGTGACGTCACGGGCAACCTTCGCCGTTTGGTCAGTAACCATAGCAACGAAGCAAAGCCAGGTGCTGAGAATGAGTCATTGTTTCAAATATATTGCAAAACAATCGACGAACTTGCTTATTTTTTGCTATTCTGGTTGCATTTTTGTTAAGTTTATTGTAGTTTACACTGTTTTAAAATTAGCTTTAGTACAGAGCCTAGAAGGAATTGGTAATACAACATAACTTCCCGAGTTATACAGCTATATATAAAGATTGTTGAATATTTATTCAGTAAATGGTATAAATTACTCAAGGTTTTTCAAGGTTTATTTAGAAAATTATTGAATTAGCAATTTTTTACTGTGTAGGCGTAACAATATAGGCCAGAAAGAAAGAAAGAAAGAAAGAAAGAAAGAAAGAAAGAAAGAAAGAAAGAAAGAAAGAAAGAAAGAAAGAAAGAAAGAAAGAAAGAAAGAAAGAAAGAAAGAAAGAAAGAAAGAAAGAAAGAAAGAAAGAAAGAAAGAAAGAAAGAAAGAAAGAAAGAATGAAAGGAGGGAGGAAGGAAGGAAGAAAGAAAGAAAGAAAGAAAGAAAGAAAGAAAGAAAGAAAGAAAGAAAGAAAGAAAGAAAGAAAGAAAGAAAGAAAGAAAGAAAGCAAGCAAGCAATAACAACAATAACTAAGCAAATTTGTTGACTTTTATAAAATGAAGTACTTCACATATACATGCGCTGTCCACTATTTTTGAGCCTGCGTGCAAAAAATTTAAAAAATGGCGGCTTCCATGTGAAAATGATAAGCGCCATATAGTGGACGACATATTTTATGTAAAAGGAGAACAGGTACAGTGAGAATAAACCATGAGAGTATCACAACACGTATTGAGTGACTTTAAAATTTCATTTCTTATAATAGTCTTATAATATATAATTAAAGTAAATCTATAACCGGGGTGGGGGGTTGCAACATCAGGACATTTTGTAAACGGTAGTAAACTGCTGAGATTTTTTAGCGATGAAATACTGACCTTACTCTGACGAAGGGCTTTTCTTGAAACGTCAGTTTCATCACCATAAATGTTAACAGTTTACCGAGGGTCCAGAAGGGTAAAATGGGAACTGATTTGCTCATTTTTAGCGCTGGGAATTGGGATTTTCATGTTTTTTATCACTGGGAATGGGATTTTTTCAATTGTCACTGGGAATGGGAAAGAAAATTTTGAGGACGGAACTGGGATTTCAAGATATTTTGTTAATGAGAATTCAGAGAATGGGATTTTGTAACAAAATACGTTGGGAAAATGGGATCTGCACCCTCCTCCCTTCAGGACCCTCTTTACCACCTTTTCACTTTGCTCTATGCCTCTATCCAAAATATTAACCCTGCCCACGCTGCACTCTACTTTTCTACATTTTGTATTTAATTAGACCTAGTTAATTCAGTTAATTAAGATCTTACCAACTATTGTGGCTGTTTAATATTTTAATCGTTTAATAGTTTTAATATCGAGGGCCACAAGTTTATTAGCTTTGTAGCTATTTAGTGTTTACCCCCTTTTAAATAAAGATTTTACTTACTCACTCACTCACTCACTCACTCACGCACGCACGCACGCACGCACACACGCATGCATGCACGCACTCACTCACGCACTCACACACTCACGCACGCACTCTGACACTCACTCACGCACGCACGCACGCATGCACGCACTCACGCATGTACTCACTCACTCACTCACTCACCCACCCACCCACCCACCCACGCATGCACGCACGCACTCACTCACTCACTCACTCACTCACTCACCCACGCACGCACGCACTCACTCACTCACTCACTCACCCACCCACGCACCCACGCACGCACCCACGCACGCACGCATGCACTCACTCACGCACGCACGCACGCACTCACTCACTCACTCACTCACGCACGCACGCACGCACGCACGCACGCACGCACTCACTCACTCACTCACTCACGCACGCACGCACTCACTCACTCACTCACTCACTCACTCACTCACTCACTCACTCACTCACTCACTCACTCACCCACGCACGCACTCACTCACTCACTCACTCACTCACTCACCCACCCACGCACCCACGCACGCACCCACGCACGCACCCACGCACGCACCCACGCACTCACTCACGCACGCACGCATGCACTCACTCACGCACGCACGCACGCACGCACTCACTCACTCACTCACTCACTCACTCACTCACTCACTCACGCACGCACGCACTCACTCACTCACTCACGCACGCACGCACGCACGCACGCACGCACGCACTCACTCACTCACTCACTCACTCACTCACTCACTCACTCACTCACTCACTCACTCACCCATCCACCCACCCACCCACTCACTCACTCACTCACTCACTCACCCACTCACTCACTCACTCACTCACTCACTCACTCACTCACCCATCCACCCACCCACCCACTCACTCACTCACTCACTCACTCACTCACTCACTCACTCACCCACCCACCCACCCACTCACTCACTCACTCACTCACTCACTCACTTACTTACTTATCATTCTTGATAGTTTTAAGATATTATGTGAGTATAATTATAAAGTAAACTAAATGAAACAGAATATAAGCTGCAGGGAAGAAGAGAGTACTGTAGTTATCAAGTGTCCATGAAGAGGAATACTGTGCAGAGTTCTTTACAGGTTCTGTACTCTTCTTCTGAACTTCTGCACCGTGGTTACAATCGTTTTCAACATCATCTGTGATAATTGCAGAATTTTTCCTTTTTCCATTCAGAGGAATTTCTTCAGTTTTCATCTGGTAGTAAAAAATACAATATATAGATTTCTAGCACAGTCTGAAGAGGAGTCAGAACTTGATGGTATTCTGGCTTGAAAGTTCTAAATTTAGTTGATGGGCAGAAAGATGGACAGACTACAGAGACAGACAGACAGACAGACAGGCAGACAGACAGACAGACAGACAGACAGACAGACAGACAGACAGACAGACAGACAGACAGACAGACAGACAGACAGACAGACAGACAGACAGACAGACAGACAGACTAACTACAGAGACAGACAGACAGACAGACAGACAGACAGACAGACAGACAGACAGACAGACAGACAGACAGACAGACAGACAGATGGACAGACAGGTGGACGGATGAATGAACAAACAAACAAACAAACAAACAAACAAACAAACAAACAAACAAACAAACAAACAAACAAACAAACAAACAAACAAACAAACAAACAAACAAACAAACAAACAAACAAACAAACAAACAAACAAACAAACAGACAGACAGACAGACAGACAGACAAATACATGCACAGACAGATATGCAGAGAAATACAGACAGATAGATTGATTGATTGATTGACTGACTACAGACAGACAGACAAACAAACAAACAAACAAACAAACAAACAAACAAACAAACAAACAAACAAACAAACAAACAAACAAACAAACAAACAAACAAACAAACAAACAAACAAACAAACAAACAAACAAACAAACAAACAAACAAACAAACAAACAAACAAACAAACAAACAAACAAACAAACAAACAAACAAACAGACAAACAAACAAACAAACAAACAAACAAACAAACAAACAAACAAACAAACAAACAAACAAACAAACAAACAAACAAACAAACAAATACATGCACAGACAGATATGCAGAGAAATACAGACAGCCAGATTGATTGACTGACTACATATAGACAGACAGACAGACAGACAGACAGACAGACAGACAGACAGACAGACAGACAGACAGACAGACAGACAGACAGACAGACAGACAGACAGACAGACAGACAAATTACAATGCTCTATAGACTAGTACAATGTAAAGCATAAACAACAAGACTCACTTCTTTATTTTCAACGCCTTTTAAGCGTTGACATCGCATTGTTAGATTGAGTAAAATAGCATACTCAAGCAATGAACCAAAAACAAACAAGAATGATATAATTAGGTACCAATCTACTGCTTTGACATAAGGAACACTTGGAACCATTGACTGAGAGTTGTAGGATAATGTAGTCATTGCAAGAACAGTGATGACACACAGGGATAAACGAGCTATAAAAATGATACGTTCCTTGTTATGGTAGTAATCATATGTTATAAGTTATAAAATATTATAGTGATGATCAATTATTATAATCTTGAAGGCTGATAGTTTATCCTTATTATCAAGGTTAATGATGGTAATTGATGCATGGGAATGGTGGTGAAGATGATGATAGTGGTGGTGTTGTCACTGCTTCTGTTGCTGCTGATGGTGGTGATGATGGTGATGAAGATGACGGTGATGATGGTGGTGATGATGGTGGTGATGATGGTGGTGATGATGATGGTGAAGATGATGGTGATGATGGTGGTGATGATGGTGGTGATGATGATGATGGTGATGGTGGTGATGGTGGTGATGATGATGGTGATGATGGTGATGGTGATGATGATGGTGGTGATGATGGTGGTGATGATGATGGTGATGTGGTGATGGTGGTGATGATGATGGTGATGTGGTGATGGTGGTGATGATGATGATGGTGGTGATGATGGTGGTGGTGATGATGATGATGGTGATGGTGGTGATGATGGTGGTGGTGATGATGGTGGTGATGATGATGGTGATGGTGGTGATGGTGGTGATGATGATGGTGATGATGGTGATGGTGATGATGATGGTGGTGATGATGGTGGTGATGATGATGATGGTGATGTGGTGATGGTGATGATGATGATGGTGATGGTGGTGATGATGGTGGTGGTGATGATGGTGGTGATGATGGTGGTGATGATGGTGGTGATGATGGTGGTGATGATGGTGTTGTTGTTGCTGCTTCTGTTGCTGCTGATGATGGTGGTGATGATGGTTGTGATGATTATGGTGGTGGTGTTGTCGCTGCTTCTGTTGCTGCTGATGGTGGTGATGATGGTAATGAAGACGATGGTGGTGATGATGATGATGATGGTGGTGGTGGTGGTGTTGCTGCTTCTGTTGCTGCTTCTGCTGATGGTGGTGATGATGTTGATGGTGACTAATGATGATGATGTGATGAGCACGGGTGACGTGTGTTGTTAGTGCGCTGCCTCTCACCAAAAAGTTAAGCCCGGCTAGACGGGGTTAGTACTTGGATGGGTGACCGCTTGGGAATCACCCCGTTGTCGAGCTTGGAACTCATGTGAGTAGAGTTGTAGTTGATCTCTCCTGTGCTTCGAGGGTTTTTTGCCGGGTTCTCCAGTTTTCCTCCCTCCGTAAAATCAACACCTACACCAGCTGTGATCCGTGGTCTGAACTGTGTCGTATGACGGCTACCTGAAGCGCCTTTAATGTGCCTCGGCACGGCCACGTTGATCTGCATCCTTCGCAATTCATGATGATATCAGATGATGATGGTGGTGATGGTGATGATGATGATGATGATGGTGATGATGATGATGATGATGATGATGATGATGATGATGGTGATGGTGGTGATGATGATGATGATGATGATGATGATGATGATGATGATGATGATGATGATGAAGATGGTGATGGTGATAATGATGATAATTGGCATGTCTAATGTTAAACAACAACAATCAATAATCAAATCAACCTGGAATAGCATTTGGATCCACCCAGAAAGAAACCCATGATGTTAGAGTGACAAGGATTGCAGGCAAATAAATTCGAATGATGTAATAAGTTGTCTTACGTCGGAGAAGGAATGTTAGGGTTAGGTAAGTCCAGGTGGCGTCTGAAATAAGAAAAACACACTTTGCTATGTGAGCTCTAGAGACGCACGAGATACTACTTTATCACCTGGTCATTGGAACTGGATAAAATATACTAATTACGGTACTTACGCGCGCCGAAAAGAGTCACTCTAAAGAGTTAAAAAGGATAAATGACTGGGCTAATGATCCTTACTTGTAGCCAGCGGCTGAATTGCGAAGGACGCAGATCAACGTGGCCATGTCGAGGCATTCAAAGGTGCTCCAAGCAGCCGCCATACGACACAGTTCAGATCACAGCATAGTCAATCGAGATATGGTCTGGAAACTGGGCAAACTTCAAAGCGCCTATAATGAGCTGGGATTTTATGTTGAACCGTACCTTACACCATGTACATCCTT